>GL380077.1:0-24769 GCA_000143925.2 Caenorhabditis brenneri
ATACCATAGGTGGAAGTTCGGATACCAAGGGTGGAAGATCGGATACCATAGGTGGAAATTCGGATACCATAGGTGGAAGATCGGATACCATAGGTGGAAGTTCGGATACCATAGGTGGAAGATCGGATACCATAGGTGGAAGATCGGATACCATAGGTGGAAGATCGGATACCATAGGTGGAAGTTCGGATACCATGGGTGGAAGATCGGATACCATAGGTGGAAATTCGGATACCATAGGTGGAAGATCGGATACCATAGGTGGAAGTTCGGATACCATAGGTGGAAGATCGGATACCATGGGTGGAAGATCGGATACCATAGGTGGAAATTCGGATACCATAGGTGGAAGATCGGATACCATTGGTGGAAGATCGGATACCATGGGTGGAAGTTCGGATACCATAGGTGGAAGATCGGATACCATAGGTGGAAATTCGGATACCATAGGTGGAAGTTCGGATACCATAGGTGGAAGATCGGATGCCATGGGTGGAAGATCGGATGCCATGGGTGGAAGATCGGATACCATAGGTGGAATTTCGGATACCATAGGTGGAAGATCGGATACCATAGGTGGAAGTTCGGATACCATGGGTGGAAGATCGGATCATTTATTCACCTGGCGCCTGCTTATCCGGTTTATTATAAGACGGTCCCATAGTTCATCCTATTTTACTATTTTATTGAGTTAGACATCTTGGTTTCGATTTTTTTTTTCAAATTTCGAAAAAAAGGAGTTCGGTTTTTTGCAGAGTTCGTAGCCCAATCACATTAATTTTTCCTTTATGGCTCTGAGAAAACTGTGAAATCAACAAAAAGACCTAATTTCAGGTGATAATGGTTTCATTCTTTGTAAAGTTCGTCAGAATCTGCTTCACCTTGTGTGAAGGTTTTATTGTTGGTACAATCGAAAACAAGTTGGTTCCAACAAAATCCGAGGGAACCGAATACCACTTGATGAATCTTGCTTTCAAGCAACACGTCCACAAAGTGCTTGAAAATAAGGAAATCAGAGAAATGTTGATAGATCTCGTGAAGAATGGTTGGTTTAAAAAAAAAATTTTTTTTCAAAGCTAATGATTTTTAGAAAATTTCACATTCGATGAAATGGAGTTTTTGGAAAACTACCCTATTTTATGGGACGCTTGTATGAAAAAAACGTTACAATCATTTATGACATGGATGAGCCAGTTATTCACCGCTCTTAGAGATTCTTTTCCTGAAAATCTCAATGAAGATGTTCCAAGAACATTCACTTATTTTGATGATTTCGAAACCTATGATTCGGAGGGTAAGTGTTCAACCTTCAGAATTTGTCAAGAATTACTGTCGCGTGTAATCAATAAATACCACCTATTCTTCAAGTTTTGGGATATTTTTCGATCCCAGACACATTCCTTCTTTTCAAAATGATTACCAGAATAAAAGATTACAATACTCTATTCCAGATTCTATCCCGTCTACCGAAAGCCGTCAGATGAGAGTCGATCGAATCACTCGAGGAACCAAATTGGACAACAGATCCGAACGCGAAGAAGCAATCCTTGGAAGACCCCTTCCAAAACCATCGAAGAAACTGAAGAGAAGAGCGCCCGTCACATTCCCAAAGAGCTCATGCAAGAGCTACTACAACTACTCAAACCCAAAGAAGTTCAACAAGAGTGGTCGCTTCTGAATGTTACTTTCGATTTGGTTTTTTGTTTCAATGTCCTATTCGAAAAATAACTCTGTGAAAGGTCAACCTGAATCAGAAGTAAACTCATCTTAATTTAATCACAGGTTTTTCAAAATTGCATCTCACTTCGAATCTTTTTTCTGATTTTTCATGTAAGAACCTAATTTTAATTCTTAAATTTGACAGTTAATTCATTCATCTGATCAAAATTGTACGAGTCTTTTTTCTCTTCTCAATCATTTTCAGTTTTTTTCCAAATAAATGATTCATCTTCAGCAATTGTTCTGTTTTACGGTAACTAAGATGATGGACAAACAAAAATACACTACATTTTATATGTTCGAAAACTCCAAAGAAGTTTTAGACCAGCAAGTGGTAAAACTGGAAGTTCTCGTTTTCAAAATACGTCTGGGTCGTGCCAAAATTCCGAGAATTCTTATCTTCTACCTCAAAAAGCAACAAAACCCAGCATTAAAAACTGATAAAAACACAATGACTATCGTGCCTGATAGAAAACAAGAGCAGTTATCAGACTTATTGCAAACTCTCAACAGCCATACATGTAGTCAGCCTCTCGTGACCAGTAATGATTCAACACGAATCGTTTCGTCACCATCTAAGAATCCATTAATTTCTCCACTCGGAGCATTTGCTGCCATTCCAAACCTTTTGAACAGTTTCGACTTTCCTACTAATTCAATCTCATCAAATACGCTTACTCAAACCCTGCTAACCCAAGCTCAAATGGCTTTGCAACCTTTTTTAATCTCACTTCTGCCGAACATTTTTCCTCAACCTCCAATCCCTTGTTCCACCAAAATGATTCTGTTAATGAACACCGGATTAGTTCCTCCTTTCCCAAACAGTTTCGTTTTCGCTGAAACGTCATTGTTTTCTAATGTATTAGTTCCTAATATGCTTTTTTGAAAATTTCAAAGTAAACTTTCTGAACAACCATGAAGATTACGTATCATCAGCTTTCTTGGGTCTTGTCAGATATCAATTGAATTCCATAGGGTATTAATTCAGGCTAAATGCCAAACATCCTGGTTACTATCCTTACTTTAATCTGATCTATATATACTAATAGCTTCCGTACCTTCCAGTTATTTATTTTCCTTGTTTTTCTGTCTCTCTTTCTCCAGTTTCTCACTTTCTCCAGTTTCACGTGTTAATGTTTCTTGAATACTTTTTAACACAAATTTTTATTCAGCTTTTCAAAACATTCAGTACTGCATGTTCGCAAGAATATTATTCACGAATAAAGACATTTCTAAAACGGAAATAATTTTACATTGCTCATAAAATTTGAAGAAGTATTCACAAAATGAAAATCAAATATGAAATGATGCTGAGAATAAAAAGCTGATGAAGTTAAAATTGATTATCGGTTACGGTCGTTATGTGGGAGAAGGAAGTTTCGAGAATATTTGTTGTTGTGTTAACAGCTATCAAACTTCAATGCACAGAACAGCGGATGCGAGCACAGACCAGGCATTCAGTGTTTCGACATTGTTTCCAGTGTTTGAAGATCGCTTTTGATGTTTCGCAGTATGGCACTGAAATCAGAATGTCAGACTTTATAGGCTAGGTTTTTGTTCATTGGAAGAGTAAGTGTTTTAGTTATTAGTAAATGAGATCTAACGTAGTACGCTGACCATCATCAACAAAAATAAAATTGTTATTTGCCTTATTCTCACAGAAAAAGTTCAAACTCCTTACCTGCGCATGGCTGACGAAGTGGACATTGACGCATGTGAATGGTCAACTGCCGGAAGGCTGGACAGTTGGGCAAATCACACGGAGGATGACGTGTTGGTTGTCCATCTTGGACACAAGCTGCGTTTTGCTGAAATTTTTAACTTGGATTTGTTTTTTTGTTATTTAGTGGTTGGATCAAAAATGAGTCAAGCGAAACAATGCGTCACAAACTGTATTTCAAGCCTTGGCTCATCGAGGTTGAGAATTATGATGAATCTAGTCTCTTGACTTGTTACTAAATGACAAAGAGTTTACTAGACGATTTCACTTCACTCATTGGCTAATAGAAATTATACCTTGTCTTTGTTTATGCAGGCGACTGCATGAAGAAGGAAAACCAATTATTGTTGAATGTCCTTGATCGTTTTTGGAGACAGTTCGTGTGGATTGGCCAAGCTGATCATCTGGAATGGCTTGGAGAGTTGTGAGAAATGGTGCGGCATGCTGTTATCAACAGCCAAAATGAGCGCAGTGTGAAAAATATGTGTTTTTGAGAGCCGGAAGATTTAAGAATGACACAGACAACTAGACACTTCCAGACGATTTGATTAATGCCATTTTGCTCTTTTCAGCCTAGACGAGTGAATAATAAAGGAAAAATTTTGACTAGACAGATAAAAATTATGAGCATAATCAAAAAAATCATTATGGAAACTAATAATACAAGAGGCAAAACAGAAAAAATGAATTCATTGTCATAATCTTAGTCGAAGAAAATAACCATGAAAGAAATCCGAAAAAAAAAGCTTTCGAAAGATTGAACAGTGCCAGATGGTTAATTTCCTACCGGAAATTGAACATTTATTTCTTTAGGCCGGTGATTTTCCGAGATAGAAATAACGGAATAAAGAAACTGATTTTTCAGGACGGTGAAATGACATTTCTCAAAACCCAAAAAAAGTTTATATTATTACATTTTTACCTTTTCAAAAGTGTGGGGTAGACCTGCTATTCAGGCGGCCAAAAAAAAAAGAATGACTAGTGTCTGTCTTGGACCACCTGAATTGGAAGAGGACAAGGCGGGAAAACATTGTGTTCTACCAAAATTCAGTGGAGTGCAAATGCATACACCGTTATGTGGTGAAACCATATGTTCTTTTTTTTCTATCACTTTATTTCAAATGAACAGATGGGATCACCCCTCTCAGGTGACGAAGAGGGATGCATCTGCGCTCGACTGAATCTTGGTGAGACCACACTGTTTTCCCGCCTTGCCCTCTTCCAATTCAGGTGGTCCAAGGCAGACACTAGTCATTCATTCTTTTTTTGGCCGCCTGAATAGCAGGCCTACCCCTCTACCTTTGATTATTTATAATTTTTTCCCACTACTTTTTCTACTATTCCGGACAGTTCGTATTGGATCTTTGGATTATATTGGAAGGTGAGTTCTATAAAATCGATGTGTTGAGTCAAACAGTGGATGTTTAGAGTCTTGAGCTAGGAAATTGAGTAAAATGATCCAAGGGTTTTGTTGTCGATAAATGAGGTTTGTTCTTCAAGACGTTGAATGCTGCTCTTCACGCTAAATCAGAGCATTCTGCCCCGGGAAATAACGATGTTAGATCTGAGAACAGGAATTCTCCAGTTTAATTCAGCTGTTTCTAAGACAAATATAGGGGTTTCAAGCTAGAATTGGGGAGTTTTAAGCCAAAATTCGAGGTTTTCCATTCAAAAATAGAACTAGTATCTAAACATTTTCGCTTTTCTTCCCATGAATTTCCATGTTAAACGCAACACCCCAACTCGTCATTTTCATTAGTAGTTTCATTTGCCACTCCATGAAGAGTGTCATTTGTCACTTCTTGCAGAGTGACTTTTGTCACCCATTTTGAAGGGGTCAAGGGGTCCTCAGAGGGTGTGACGAACAGTTGGGATGAGAACAATCAAATAACCAAGTATAATCATCTGGTGATTTGTCACTTCTAATCACATCTGTTGGGCTCAACCGACTTTAGAGAAACAACTTCCCACTATATCCTCTAACTCTACATACTTGGTATAGACGGATATGCTACGGGTTCTCGCTTTGTTTCATTTGAGATGGACGGAGTCTGAAACTGGGCAATTATTCGATTCCACCATGAAAAAAACATACATGGAAGAGATACAAAAAAAGTTGGCCAAAAGTCAGATTCTTCGATTTTGGCTGAAATTATAGCCTAAAATCGGCTTTCAGGTCGAAAATTCTGAAAAATTCAGTTTTTGAGATATCTTTCCCAAAAGTTGAGGGGTACATTTGGATGGATTAAAGGGAATTTGGAAAAAATTTTTTAGAAATAACGGAAAGTAAAAAAACACCTCTGAGATAACGGGTTTTTGAGTTTTTCTCAAAAATTTTGAATGGCCGTGGTATTTTTCAACAATACTCTCGGATTCCCCATATAGTTTGAAGCAAAAAACCTTCCTGGGTCATTTAAAGTTCCCATTTTCGAAAAACACCGAAGAGTCCCCCCTTATGAAAAATTATTATTCGAAAAAACGAAGTTTTTTTTGCCCCAATTTACAAAATTCACATTTTTTCAGCTCAAAATAAAGCTTCAAGCTGCTCAAGCTGGAGGACCGATGAGTTCAAATAGATTGGAGGACGCTCGAATGCATAATGAAGATGCAATCAAACAGCAACCAGGTTGTTCAGGGTAAGACGCTTTTGAAAATTTTATTCATAATTTTTTTTAATTTTTAGAGAACTAGGCGTTGAAATGGAAAATACAACAACTGGAGATCCAGAACCAGCAGCTCCAAGCTGCTCAAGCAGGACTACCGATGAGCCCTAATAGCGTGGAGGCCGTTCGAAAAGGTTTGTGGGTCTGAATGGATTTTGATAATTTACAGTAACTTTCAGCGGACAAAGAGCGCATCAGGATGCTCGAGGAAGAGAACGGAAGATTAAGTCAAAAGCTAGCGAAGTATCAACTGAACCTCGAGAATTTGGGTAATTTTTTCAAGATTGAACAGCAATTTTTAAATATTATATTTTCAGACCTCACCCCATTCCTCCACAACCAGGATAGAGGCTTAGCCGGCCACCCACAAGTAGTCCAGCTAACGACGAGAACGAATCAGTTTTATAATTTCTATAAGAACAGTGCAAGTGAGTTAAAAATTTAGGTTGCTCATATTCCTAAACCAAATCCCTTCCAATTTCAGTCCCACCCTTCCAAGAATTGGACGAAGAAGAAAAGAAGAAGTGGTCGAAGGTATTTGGGAAAATGAGACGTGATCAAAAAGACCAGGTGGCTAGAAACCTCATTCAGTATGTGAAAAAGGAGGTGGTTGAGTTGGATTAAGTTTTCGAAGACTTTTTGAATAAGAACCAGAAAAATAAAAACTGTCTCAAGTAGAAGTTTTTAGTTGTTTAGATTTTTATTTCATCAGTTGTAAATTTTTCAATTGTTTTATTTGCACAGTTTTCAAAATAATGTTTCTCTCGTTACATTTCTCATTCGGATATTGTCAGTTTTCTTGTTACCACTTGGCTATTCTTCTTGTTCTTTTGTTTTACATTCATTGTTTAGCCTTTCCTTCCTTCTCTCACCTCTTTTTGTTTCCAAAAACGGTCATCTTGTTGTCATCTTCCAAACGATCATTTCTCTCTCTCTCTCTCTCTCTCTCTCTCTTCTATCCTTGTTGTTTTTTATCACTTCATGTATCTGTCATTCAAAGTTAAGTGGCTTTTGTTTTTATGTTTTGAAATGTTTTTTAAAATTTGATAATAAAGTGTGAATAAGGAGGTTCTGAAGATTGGAACACTATTCAAGGTTATGATTTTTATAATGGGAATTACTTCAGGGATAGTAGTAAATAATTAGGATTTCAGCGGGGCCTAGACTCTTTTGCAGGTTTAATTAGTTTTTTTTGCATAGCTACGACGTTAGTTGAACGAAGTGAAAAAAAACTAAATTGTATTTCAAAAAAAGTAACCGTTCTGACCTTTGACCCTGTGACGTCACCAAATAGGGCGTTTGAAAGTTTGAGAACCCATCTAGGTAAACGATGTCCATAGTCAAGTAAACTGAACGAGATATAAGTTATCACAAATAATTTGTTTTGAAGGCAGATATTTAGAGTTTCTTATCTGAATGAAAATCATGTATACACACAGATGGAGTGATTGGCTCGTAAATTTGCCGAAATAATGGCAGTTGAGGTATACTTTTGTACACTCATTCGTATACTTTTCCCAGGAGAACAACATTCAATCTCGCGCCCAAAAATGACAGTGAGTCAAATTTTATCTTATCTACACTGGGAGGCACAGTGTGGAGTGTTTATTATTCAATGCGTGTCCCTTCTTGTTCGTTTGCCTATTTTCATCGATTTTTTCCTCTTCAAATTAGTGAGTTGCATCTTAAGCGACTGTCAATGTTAAAAAATTTTTGGATTTCAACTTATTTTTTCGTGCGTTTTTGAACACTTTTTATTTTGCTTTTTTTCCTTATCATGTGCCTAATGCTTCGTTTTTTCAGCATTCACAATGGAAAACAAGAATGTCAACTTTGATGTTACTCTCGACGTAATAACTGTAGGAAAAATCAAATACACTCCAGAAGATCGTCTTGGCTGTGGGGCCTTTGGCACTGTTTTTAAGGGCAGAGGCTCGGATAAAACAACTGTTGCTATCAAGCATCAGTACATCCGACCAGATAACAACCGAGCGCAAATATTGGAAGAGTATCGGATTCACAAAGATATGTCGGAAGTTGACAAAGCTGGGTTTGTTGTCAAAATGATTGGGATGCTGAAAAATCCAAAGTCAATCATTATGGTTTTGGAATTTGCTCCCGAATCGCTCCACACAATTCTGGGAAAACTGACTCCTGTTCAAGTTCAAAAATATTTCCGGCAGCTGATAAACGGAGTGGAATTCATTCACTCAAACCATGTCGCACACTGCGATCTATCATTGAAGAATTTGTTGTTATCGGATGGTAAGCTAATCATAATAATTTAAAAATAACAATGTGTCTGTTACAGGAAATTTGAAAATCGCTGATTTCGGAAGAGCTAAACGGTTGATAAGCGAAGATCAAGAATTTCCGTCGACAGACTGCCGAGGAACTCCCAAATTCTGTGCCCCGGAAGTTTGTGTCAGAGAACCAGTTTTAGTGAAGCCATTTCCATTGGATGTGTGGTCATGTGGTGTTGTGTTGATGCAACTGACCCAGAATTCGGAAGACTCGTGGAGAGAAGCGAGAGTGTTAGTTAGAATTAGCTTGTTAGAATTTGCGTGTCATTTAGTTCCTAGCTATCAAATTGCCAATTGTGCGTTCTAACGGTACTTTCACATCATGATAAAACTAGTAAAACATGCTGAAACTCATACTTCCTCTTGCAATTTTTTGAAAACATTGCTTTTCAGCCAAGTTCAAGAATATGATAAATGGGTTGCTAAAAAGAAGTCAACTGGATCCGACTTCTGGTACAACATTCCTCCCGCAGTTATGAGTAAGTTTCATTGGTCCTATTCAATATGAAAACAAGTTTGAAACAATTATGCTTTGCAGACTTGTTAAGGAAGATTCTCGAAGCCGACATCAGCAAAAGAGCGACCATAATTGAAATCAAGAATTCACCCTATTTCAAGAAGGACGAGAAGGAGCCTATTAAGCGCAGTGGCGCTGCAACCCGGAGTTCAGGAAAAAGGGCAAGATATTGATGATTTCCTTCTTTTATCCCTTTGTTTCTCTGTTTATCACCTTTTCTCTCTCTCTCTCTCTCTCTTTCTTTTTTTTCAAGCGGTAAAATGATAGACTTTCGTAGAAATTAATAAAGTGTCTTCACGAGTTCTTATTTGTTTACAGTCCGAAAATAAAGTTATTTTTCTGAATGAATGCGATAATTATTTGACAGTGGGTTCCAACAGGAATCGAAGGTTGAATCAGTTCCACATCTGGCAATTACTTCTTCAGCCTCATACTGATTTGGTTTTCAGAATATTTTATAGTGGGATTCGAAAGAGACAAAATGTCTTGTCTCCAGAGAATGGAATTCAAAAAGATGAATCTTCTCGTCGGTACTCACCAGCAGCTCAAACAACGGGGTGATCTACTAACCGGATTGTTTCTGTTCTGTTAGGCTAGTTTCATTATTTCTAAAAAAAATTGCATTTCTCAGAGTGAAACATGAGTAGAACTCATTTGAGTACTTGCTTGAGGTACTTCCTTGTCAGAAAGAGCTGCCTAAAACTCCAGTAGACCTTCACAAATGCATTTCGAATAGTGATGAATGAG
The DNA here is from genome assembly GCA_000143925.2 of Caenorhabditis brenneri. Taxonomy (NCBI): domain Eukaryota; kingdom Metazoa; phylum Nematoda; class Chromadorea; order Rhabditida; family Rhabditidae; genus Caenorhabditis; species Caenorhabditis brenneri. The sequence goes on from GL380077.1 coordinate 9,670, forward strand.
GTAATTTCTTGGCCTTGGTTCTGTGTACCTTCTCAGAAAAATATAATTCAAACGCGCGCCATAAAAATGACAAACATCAGGTCAAGTGGTTATCTACATCAGGGCACACAAAAAAACGAACCTTCATTCATATATTGTTTTCCCCTCTCTCCTTGTTTGTTTTTATCGATTTTTCTGAGTCCTTAGAATAAGAGAGTTGCAAAAGGAAGCATTCTTAATAAAATGAAATTAATCACATATATCTTCAGTTAATCTTATTTTTCTAAGCAGTTTACTAATTTTTAGCAAACAACCCAGCCTTTTCATTCTTCTCGCGTATTTTTTCTTGTTTAATTGCCCATTGTTATTAATCTCGTTTTTTTTTGTGTTTGAACTCTGTTTGAGTGCGTTTCTGATCATTTTTCGTCCCAGCTATTCATGTAATCGTCACGGAAAAGAGAGCCTGACAGTGCAATTATTTCATTTGATAACTCTGAAACCTGAATCCTCGTAGTCGCCCAAATTCCGGTTCAAACATATAATGACCGAGTGACTCCCCAAATAGGTCCATATTATTTGCCATTCTAGAGAAATACAATTCAAATGCCCGCCACAAAAATGGCAAACAACAAATGAGGTCATCTCCTTATCTTATCTGAGACTAGCAAAAAACGAGCCTCCATTCATATTTCTTCAATCTTCCCCTCTCTTCGTGTTTGTCTCACAATTTCTATCGATTTTTCTGCGGTCTTTGAATAAGAGGTTTTCAGAACAATTCGAATAACATGCAAATCAGCGTGCCCTTCTTCTGTGTTTTTTTATATTCTAGATGATGTCTTCACTCTAAAAAAACTAATATTTTACTTATTTCCAGAAATCAAAATGGAAAACGTTGGTGTTGCCATCAAGATTCGCCCCATCACTGTTTGTGGAGTGAAATACACGCAGGGAACTTTCATCGGACACGGAGCTTTTGGAACTGTATGGAAAGCAAATGGATCTGATAAAACAGAAGCAGTTTTTAAGCACCAGAAAGTCCAAGAGGGCAACACGAAACTGAAGATCATGCAGGAGTATGAAATCCACAGAGATCTCACGGCACTTGATAAAAGTGGACAAATTATCAAGATGCTTGGGATGAGTGTGAACTCTAAAGGAATCACTCTGGTTCTGGAGTTAGCGGAGAAAACGCTCCATTCAGTTCTCTCTGATTTGACACCGGCAGAAACTCAGAAGTATTTTAGAGCACTGATTTTTGGAGTTGAGTTCCTGCATGAACAGATGATTGCCCACTGTGATCTTTCTCTGAAAAATCTATTGATTTTGGATGAAGGTAACCTTTTTGTCATAGTTCTCAAAACTACAAAAACATTTTCACAGGAACCCTCAAAATTGCCGACTTTGGCAATGCTAAAAGATTAGCAAGTAAGGAGCAGGAAATGATGTCGGCCGACTGCCGAGGAAACCCGCAGTATTGTGCTCCGGAGCTTTTTGAAGATGGACAAATGGTGAAAGTCTTGCCATTGGACACCTGGTCTTGCGGAATTGTTCTGTTGCAACTGGCACAAAGATCTGATAGATCCTGGACCCAGGCGACTCCGTGAGTTTACTTTACAGTATTGCATGACAAACATTACTACTTTTCATCGGTTTCCAATACTTTCTTAATCCCATCTTTAGCATTATCACTCAGTTGAAAATGATGAACTTTTTGACTTTCAGACACAATCGCGAATACCAGAGATGGTCGTCGGGTAGAACATCCAATTCAGACTTCTGGGCTGGAACCGACAAATGCATCATGTGTAAGTTTTATTCTTTGAATTCAATGCGAAAAGCAGCTTATTTTCATTTTACAGCACTAGTCAAGAAGATTCTGTGTCATGATCCCACCAAACGAGCCACGATTGCACAAATCAAACATGATCAATTTTTCAAGGTTGATGTTCGAGCCGCGATCAAACGGAGCGGCGCTGCTACTCGAAGTTCGGCTAAGGTCTCAAGATACTAATCTTCCACTTTTTCGTTTGTTCAATTTATTTTCATTCTTTCCTATCTGGCTGCTCAACTATCCTTATTGTACATACCGTAAATCCTGTTTTTGAAGCACACTTGTAATAGACGCACAATCTCGCGACCCATCTAAAAATATAAGCACGTGTGCGTCAAATACAGGATTTACGGTAATTTATTATGATTTGGTCGGGACTCTTGAATACTGCTTGGCTTCACTATCTTTTCACATCTTTCCTTAATGTCATATTTCTCAATTAGACATCGTGTATCTATTGTGGGGTACTTGCCATCAGCCCTTTCTTCCATTTTCTCGAAAGTTTCGCAAAAGTTTTTGAATTTTCAAAATTTTATAAAAATCAGTTTTTCCAATCACATTACCCTTAACATATTCTGATATGTCGATGTTCTCTTGAACAGCTTCTTTCTTAGATCTCGCTTCTTAATTCTCAGAGACCATCACTTCAAAGGTAGACTGTTTTGTACACACAATAGTGAAAATGAAATCTTGAATTGTGGAAAACTCATTTAGAAAAATCAGAAAATTTCAGAAATTGGTAGGGGTTTTTTTGGATGTGTTGATTTATGTGACTTTCTATCTATCTATGTATCAACGGTATTGTTTCTGTTGTGATGCGGCAGACGTTGTCGAATGGTGTAGATTTTTCCATTGCCAGACGGCTGGCTGCTTTTCAACTTGCTCATCAGATATGGCACATTCCTGTATCGTTTCTGTTTTCAATGTTAAGAAATGGAGAGTCTAGGCTGACAGGATGTAGGTAATATTTGACGTTTACGATAGAATTGATACCGTGAAAGATACTGTGTGTAGATTTCGGTGTCATTTTTCTACTTTAAGTTGCTGGGGTATCTCGGAACTGCGAACTTTTGCTTCTAATTTTCCAGCTTGTTCTCAAAAGCTAAAAGTTTACAATCCCATAGGAAGTTAATTAAGCCCTCCAATAAGAATTCTATTTTCTTTTAAGTTTCCGCTTTTACAACTCTTCCGGTCATATTACCGCTTTTTATGATCATAAGTTTTGTTTATATTCGGCATACTTTGAAGCCTACATTCTATCGGGGGACAGTAGCGGTCCCGCCCTCCCAGTCGTTTATTCCGACTAACCGCCAGATGTCTGTCTGCGCATAGTGTTTCTCATTAGTATCTCGTCGCTTTTCCTCATTCATTCTATTGTATCGCTGAATTGATATGCCTCGAAGCTCATCGGACGAATGTGAGCCCCGCCCTTCCAGCTTCTCAGCCATCTTTACTGTTCATAAACAGATATGTTTTGGTATGGAGTATTAGGAACTTAAAGGCTTCATTATCTTCTCACATTTTTTCTTAAAGGGGGTAGGAACTCTCTTACGTAGGGGAATTGTAAGGAGAAAAAAGGGCGTAGTCTCGAATAGACAAGTAGAAACGGCGCGCTTTTCCGTCCGCTAGCGCAGTCGGTGGCGATTTTGATGACCTGTCAGACCGACCCCGGGCTCGAACCTACCTAAGGTACATGAATTTTTTATTTCAGATATATTATTTTTTTGGTTCCCCCTCTTTTAATGTCATATATTCAATCAGAAATCGTGTTTTCATTGTTGTGACTCGCTATCAGCCCTTCCTCCATTGTCTTCAAAGGTTTTGAAAAAGTTTTCTTATTTCCAAAATTTCATGAAAATATATTTTTCCAATCACCTCTCTCCATCTATTTAACATTAATCATTTCCTGAGACATACATTTTGATATGTCGATATACTCCTGATCAGATCCTTTCTTCGTTTCAATCATTCGTTTATTGAGGTGTACCTGTCATTATTTCCTTTTAGATTTCTGCAATAGTTTCCATAAATGAAATTCTTTTTTAATTGCTTTGATCAACCACCAGCTGTCTTTTTGATCATAGGCAGTTCTTGCCGTTTGTTCTCTCAAAGTTTTTTATCCATGTGAAGTTTCGAAGTGATTAGGTACTGTCGGCTACAGTTGTTGTTTTCCCTACCAGCTAGCTGGTCCCAATATCCCCCTCTCCCCCCCCCCCCTTTCTCACTAATCGTCAATATTCGTCATGATTTTCCCGGAACATCATGAGAAACAAGTTCTTTTCAAATATCGCATTGATACACTTTGCGCACGTTCATGAACTATTGAATAACTTTCTAATTATTATAATATTTCAGTCATCAATGGTCGCAACTCGCTCACAAACTCGTGGAAGAAAGTCCCACTATTACGTGGTGGCCGCCAATCTAGAGGCCATCGAAATACTCGAGGAAGGGGAGTTCGATATGAACAACCGAGAGGTTCTTGGAGAAATATCAGGTGATTCAAAAAATAAAGAAAACAGAAACAATAATCCGTTTATAGATGCAGCATACGAGAGACTTGGAGTGAAGAAGGACGGAAGATTGAAGTTTGATACAAATAAACACATAGGTAAGCTTAAATTTGGCTATTCCGGAACTATATGTGGAATTGCAGTTTGCTTGGACTGCCAAGCGCACTACAAAGAGAAGGAGGGCTGCAAACTCCATCCAATCTATTGGGTGGAGAACAGCTTCGCAAGCCAAGGAGGCCGAAGGCTTCCCTACGCCGAAAGGACCATCCCGCCGGAGTACTTCTACCTTAGTGAGGACACCATTGCCGGTCAAGGAATTAAGGCCGCCCGCAAAATTCCTGTAGGGCTTGTCTTCGGACCCTACAAAGGCATAAAGACCCCCACTGAAGAGTGCCGAAATCCTGGATACTCGTGGCATGTGACCATCAAAGGGAAACTGTTTACGGTGGATGCCTTTGACAAGACGAAGGGAAACTGGCTCCGCTATGTGAACTCTCCAAATGGTAACAAATCTTTTGCAGACTAAATATTCATTTACTTTTTATTTTCAGAGGAGACAGGAGGAAACATGATTCCCTTCCAGTACCAGGAGAAGATCTACTATAAGACCATCAAAGTGATTCAAAAGGACGAGGAAGTTTTGGGTAAAATTTTGAATTAGTTTTCATTTTTCTAATTCTGATTTTCTGTTTTTCAGTGTGGTACGGAGAACAATACGGGAAAGAGCTGCGCAATCTGAGAGCAAGCCGTCAGTGAAGCGAAGGATGACTAATTTCGAAACGTCTGTATCAGTTTTTGTGATTTTCAAAACTTCAAGATCTTTCCAAAATTCCTTAACATGACAATGGTATAATCTTCTCTTCGACTTTTCGTTATTCTCTAACAAATTTGTGATTATATTTTGAATTTACCGTAACCCAGAATCAGAACTCTTCTAATTCATTCTTTTTGCTCACACCATTAATCTCAATGACGAGTTTTGTATTTTCCTTCTTCTCTCATCTCATGTTTCTGTGCTTTTTGCCTACCTTCCTGATTTTCCTTGTTCATACGTACTAAGTTTGAAACCACCCCCCACCCTCTTTCGAAATTGTTCAAATATCGCTACTGCTCACCAATTCGGTATCATGTAATCTTTCACTTCGATTTTGTATTATTATTTATTCAATATCCTTAACAATATTCCGAACATTAGATGTATATTCCTGTTAATTTCTTTTTTCATATTATACTTGTAATTCTGTTTCTTATTGCACATTGTTGATATTTGCTCTATTCATACTCTATTGATTTTTTGTCCATACTCACTCCTCTGTCATCGAAAAATGTAATCTCATCAATCTTTGCTGTTTTTGCCCCACTGAGCTTCTAGTTTTCATTGAATGTAATTATCACTTTGAACATATGTAATGCTAAATTAATACAAAAATAAATCGTTACAAAATTTATTTTCGCTCTTACTAGAATGATACTCCTGACAATGACAAACAACGTCTTAAAAAACCAAGTTTCATATAAATAACTCGAAAAGTAAGATATAACTTGAAGAAAAATAAAAACATAAATTAAAAGAGGACATCAGTTCTACCACATTGTTTTTATGCCCTCTTCAGGCAGAAATCGAACCGAACACATGCTGCATAGTATATTTCCGAAAATAATTGTATGGTTTCACATAACATTGTTGTTTCGAACAGTATCGAAATTCAACAAATTGTGTTTTCTGGTTTTTGTTTTCCCGGAACGTTTTTGTTTGAATGGAAGTTCTCACTGACTCGACTCCAAACTAAATTTTTTCATAAAAAGTCTACATTTTACGGTATTCACAACTTCTCACGATTTCTACGAAGCTTACTGATTTTTACGGATTTGAGATACCAAAGCAGTGTAATTTTCTCGGTCTGTCTTTGGTATTGAGGTATCCAGGAATAAGAAGCACATATTTTTTCGGAAAAGTCTCGCGTATTCGATTTTCAACAAATGGCTGATCTGATTCGTGCCAATCTACTATTAGAAAAATTCTTATCCATTTTTGTCCTGGAAGATTTATACTGCTTTTCGAGTACATCAGGTTTTATTGAGCAAGAAAAGTAATTAACCGAATTGGAAAGTGTAGCAAATAAGAGTTTGTTTAAAAAAGCTTGCAGAAAAATTACGGGGAATTACGCGGACACAGGTGCAATACTGAGAAGGTCAAGATAAAAGATTCACAAAAAAATTGACACAAGCTCTGCCCACACTTTTTGTTTGTAAAATACCAACGCGATTTAAAGAGAGAGGGAGCCTTCCAAATAGGCGATTCTGTGCTTCAGGCTGTTCATGAGAACATCTTTGAAAGCCAATTCATCCTGGGTTTCCTTCAAACTCTTTTCCAACTTTGCTTGCTGAGCATCTTTTTCCTCGGACGTTTTCTTGAAGTTAAGGAGTTCGAGTTCTTTTGCAGCGTTGGCCTCCACAAGTTTTTTGTTTTGTTCAGTCAAAGTATCCACTTGATCTTTATAATCATTTCTCTCTTGTTGGAGAGGTCTGGCTTTCTCAGTCAGTTCGTTGATTTTTCGTGCGAATGACGTCTTCAAAGCATGCATTTCATTCTGGAGGCCTGTGATGATTGTAGTATTCCGGCACTCGTCCCGTTGACATTTCTCCTTGAGAGCTTCGTGTTTTGCAGTTAGATCCTTTAACGCATCATCTTTGGTTTTTAAAATCGAGGCCACGTGTTTTTTAATACGGTCCTGAGCATTTCTCAGCTCAGTCATCGCCTTCTCGGTATCGTTCTCAACGTTGTTCATCTTCTTTACTCTGAAAAAAAAAACCAGAACTATCATCAATTTTTCGGGTATGAACTTTGGGTGACCTCTTTAAATATTTAAGCGTTGATCAAAGTTCTGCAACACTTTATGAGGATTTGAGAACACACAACACATGGTTGCAACTCTTATATTTCCCTCAGGTGAAACAAAGTTTCTAGCTAGGTACTTTTATCACATCAGATGTCAAAAATGCTGAATAATTAAACAAATATTGTGAAGAATTCAGTTTGTATGAAAGATAAAATAAAACTGGCCTGTACTGAGCCTAGAATCTCATAATGAGTAATTTGTTTTAAAAAGCATCTCGGCTCGGTGTGGCTCATTTGGACTGAACATTTGTAAGAATCTGGTTTTCTAGCTTTTTTTATATTCAGAATACAGTTTTCGAAATTTCTATTGTGATCGCATATTAATAAAAAGCCGTAAAGCGATGCTTTCACAATTTTTCAGTCTATAAAAAGCAGTCCAACACGAGTTATGTATTTTGAGCTAAATTGCTCATTATGAGGTTATAGGCTCAAAGCACAGGAGCCGGAATGTTTATAACTAGTCTGTCGATTTTTCTTTTCCATTTGGCCTCATTAAAATATTTTTGACTTGATGAAAACAAAGAATCACAAAAAAAATATTGGGAAAAAACTTTTCTCGCAAACGCCCATGCTTCACGACATAACCGTTTTTTCTCCTAAAACTCTTATTGAACCCCAAGAAACTTTCGAGAACGAATCTCCAATCAGATTTGTTTTCAACCCCCTGCAGCACCAGGAAAGGAAGTGTGCGCTTACCCTGATCGTCTTTATCCTCTTGGGTAGAAGCTGAGTCGAAGAAACAGCGGAAGTTGAAGAAATATACGCTGGATGGGAGATGCGTGGCTTGGATGAAGGGTACTTCTGGAAAAATGTCAAATCACATATGAGAAAAGCGGGATGAGTTCAACTTACAGTTTTTCTCAAAAGTTTGGATTGTAGTCGCAGAAGCAGGAGCTTTTTTGGCAAGGAAGTGTGTGCTGAGAGAGCTGGAAATATGTTAATTTTCGAAAGCAAAAAAAATTCCAAATTTGACTCACGGCTCGGAAAACAGAATCTCAGCTTTATCCAGTAATAGAAAACAATCACTCGTATTACTTTCCAAGTCGTCGGATATAATCCTGAAAAAAAAAGTGAAGTTGAAAAGGGCACATTATTGAAAACTCAAACAGAAAAAATGTAATCAATATAATAAGACGTGTTGAGATAATGAATGAGAAGGGTAGTCCACTGAAAATATTCTATTGCAAAATGCTACGAAAACATCAGTCATTTCTTACGGTACAGCAAAGGATCTGCTTAGAAATGGTCCAAGAACTAGAAACACGTTGTGAAACTTCCACATTAGAGCACAGAGGCTCAACCAGGAACAATGGTAACCAGTGCCTAACATTGCCCTGTGCACATTGATCTATGTGGACTTTTGTACAATACATCAACGGAAAAAAACAAGAAAAATAGAGAAGAACTCAGAGAACGACAGAAAAAAAGAAGAAAGTCGTAGCTTTTCAGCTAGTAAATTTTCGACCTGCAATTTGTCTGCGCCAAATGTGCAGCAAAAAATAGCTCGAATATATTCTTAGAAAACCGATACTTTCTGAAAACGTCGCATATTGATTGCGAACAGAAGAAAAGACAGTAAAAATATGAATAAATTGTCAGGGCGACATCGAGGTTATAGTGTGAATGAGGAATAGAGATGTGAGAAGCTATAGAGATGATAGGCGTAGACAGCGAAGGAAAAAAATGAAATAGTACTGTCAAAGAGGAGAGCGAAAAAAAGTGTGGAGTGCATGGAGAATATTTGCATAACAAAGAAAGCTAAAAGAAAGAAAGGCATGGTGCTGACTGGTACAAAGACTGAACCAAGCGTAACTGTCCAGTGAAAAGTGTTCATCCAACGTGCTCTGTGTCCTTTCAGCAACAGGCTTTTTGGAGAGTAAAGTTAAAAGGAGTGAGGAAGAGGAAAGTGTTATCTGAAATTAGGGATTGTTGGTAATGAGAAGATCGCATCAAAAAATATGGATAGTGGAAAACAGGTAGAGTAAATATCTAAAATTTGGCAAATTTTTGCAAATCTAAGTTTCGTTTCAATTCCGTTAGGAAGAGGAATTCTCTTGATTATTTTTGATATATCAACAAGAGAAACACAACACTTTTCCGGAGGCTACCCCGAATCAGAACTGGCCAAATCAGAACTACCGCGAATCAGAACTAGCCGAATCAGAACCATAGTTTGTGACCTTGCGAGGGATTTGATTCTGGAAAATCAAAAGATGCGAATATATCAAATGGTAGCGAAAAAAAATTTCAACAGTTTTTCATATTTACATCGCAAGTTTTCCAGAATTAGAGCCCCCCCCCCCCCCGCACAATCACAAACTTTGGTTCTGATTTGGCCGTTTCTGATTCGGGGTAGTTCTGATTCGGCCAGTTCTGATTCGGGGTAGCCTCTTTTTCAGTATACAGTTTTTCCGAAAAAGGGGGAGCAGGTAAAATGAATGAATACTGTCCAGAGTAGTGTATGTACTAATTCTGGCTATACCAGTGAGGGATCATGTAGTCTACCCACCCTTCTTCTCACACTATTAGATACATTGCGCAACGATTTCTGACCTAACGTGGGCGATCGCCAGTTTCATTTTTCCCAAAAAAATGGTGAAAATAGTAGGGGACGCAATAACTGAGTTTCGCAACACTTGTTGCATTCGGACCAGAAATTCATGTACACAGGCCATTGAGGAAAAAAGAAGAACGAATGGGAGTGTCGGTCGGGAAGAAGGACGGAGGACGTTAAAGATTTTTGAAATACTGTGATAGAAGCCTGCTGAACAATACAACCCACTTTTTCACATCCCTAGTTTCTACCTTCTGAAAATCTAGGCTTCCAAATAATGCTATTCTAGAAAAATCCGGCCCAATTCACATCTCTCAATACAAGTTTCTATGAGCTGGTATGTTTTTGAACGACACTGTATACAATTATTCGTGGAAAAAAATTTCATCAGTGTAAAAATCTTCGATTTTTTGGAATCAAAATGTACTTGAATAATATCAGCTTGAAAAAAGAACGAGTAAACTTACAAAAGCATTAGTGAGAAAACGCGGTTGTGTAAAAACAGTAAAAACAAACCCCCTATCCCTCCCTCCCCAAAAGTTGTGACTAATAGCAGTAGATAATTAACGAGGACTATAAAATAATGAGAATTATGACAAAGACATAAAAAGCGGGAAGAAACAATAAGCGAGAATTTTAAGGAATTTGGTGATTTTGAGAGGAATAGTTTGAAAAGTGAATTGAGACAGTTTAATCGAATTGAGACAGTTTAATCGAATATTGATATGATAACTACTGGAAATTTTCAGACCAAGGAATATCATTCAAGTTGCCAGGATGAACTTCTTTTCAGATTCTTTATTGCACATTTCTATAAAACAGTATTAGAGTCAACAGAATACTGGATGCAGTTACGAATATGCTCATTACACAATTTCGTAAGAGTGTCAATGAACACTTTTAAGATTTTTTTTTTTTTGAGATATCCAAAGGTAATCAAATCAGTGATGTCAAGTTGCAGGGCTTTCCCCAGTTATTGCACACAACCTTTCTTCCTCCAAACTTGAGAAGTCTTCTGAAAAGTTTCCATAACTCCAAAACCTGTTTGGTTATCACCAAGTTCTTCTTATCTATCCTGCTCTACTGAACTATATGAGCGTCTTCAGTCGGCCTGCACATTCCTTCACCCTTGTCAGTTGACAGTGATGACAACCATGAGAACCAGTTAGGAATAGGATATGAAAAATCAATGGTGGGAAAGCTGGTAGGCTACCTAATCCCTGTTTGAAAAACACCATACAGAGCAAACTTTCATCAGAAGAGGTACTTCCTGGTGTAAATCCAACTTCGAATTGAGCAGCAGCTATCTGTGTTGGCTGAATACTTTAATCTTATGATTATATGAATCACTATTCAAGTCTATTTATAGCGTCCTCATTACGGGTTTACTCGAAAAGATTTGATTGAGATTTGAAACATTTTTTTTTTCTGATAAGCGAGTTCCTTGCTGATCAGTGCATAGTACTCTGCAAGGTGTTTCTCAGACCGAGATTAGGTTGCCTACCAACACACTTTCCCACCATCGATTTTTCATATCCTATCCCTAACTGGTTCCCATGGTTGTCATCAATGTCAACCGACAAGGGTGAAGGAAAGTGCAGAGTGTCTAAAGCCGCTCATTAGGTTTTGATAAAGCAAGATAGATTAGGGAAAACATGAAGGTCTCGAAACTGATTCTGGAGTTATGAAAAATTTGTAGACTTCTCAAGTTTTTAAAAAAGAGTGTTATGTGCAAGAAGTGGGAAAGGCACTGCAAATTATCATCCTGGAATTCCTGGCGTGATTACCCTTAGATACCCCAAAATACAGGAAAAAAGGAATCTTTCAAATGATCGTTGGAAACCATTCTGAAAAGAACATGCGTGTTCACTGACATTCGGAACTGCATTCATCAGTCTGTTGACTCTACTACTGTTTCATGAAAATATGCAATAATACATCTGATAAAAGTTCACCCTAGAAACTAAAATGCTATTGTCTGTCTGAAAAATTCCAGTAGTTGTTATGACAATATTCGATTGAATCGTCTCAAAGTGCTGATGCCAAAGATATCATTTTGAACCAATCAGGTTCAAAATGATTGAGGTACTATTCTTTTCATACAATTGGTTTAGGAGCCTAGAAAAACAACTTCCACTGGAGAAGAATGCACGATGTTGGAAACTGAAAGTCGAGATTACATCGAATATCAAGTTCATCACTTCCATGCTCTTTATGATAGTCTACCTCAAGTTTAGAGACCTGAGTCATTCTAAAATTACAAAATTTGGAAATCACCTAGCCCTTCATATTTCTCTTGGTCTATGTGCATTCCATAATATTCTGTTGTTATCTGAACACGTTCCCATTCCAAAACATTTCCTTATTCCCACGGTAAAAATCGATATATGGATTATCGTTGCCTCCTTTGTGCGGTCTTTCACACCTGCTCATTCTTCGTTTCCCAGTTTCCCATGGCTGTCAAGGTATCAGTGGGTGGCCGTGGTTTCCCATGGTAATCAGGTGAAGGACAGGGTATATAAGGAGTGGAGTGAACATGTTGGACCATCATTCTCATTTTTGTGGAGACACAAATCACTCGTTTCTCCTTATTTGGTTGTTTTCTTGCCACGGAACTTCTAATAGAATTGAACACTTTTCTTTTTTCAACTACCTTCTCTGGATCGTCAAAATTTTTGAAGACCATGAGCTCAATTTTACTAGAGGTTCTCTTACCGTTATCTATCTCTTAACCACATATTTTCATCCAATTCTAATTATCCAATATTTCAGTTAACATGAATGCTGCTCTCCTTGTAATGTACAATCCTATCATCAACACAACTGCCAACGGATTTCCACTAGTGCTCCCCGCCATCCCCGCAGCCACTTCGGATGAAAATCCTTCCACCAGCAACTCTGCAGCCACCGTAACATCAAACCACAAAGCAGAGAAAGAACGTGAGCGGCGAGATAAAACCAACGAACGATTTGTGGAGCTCCAGAAATTGGTTAAACCGGACTACAGCGGTAAGATGAGGTGAGTTCTAATTCCAAAGGTCCTCATTCCTGATATATATTATTCAGCCAAGCAAATATCTTGAAAGCCACTTTGAAAGCTGCTATCAAGATCAAGAGAGAGTTCTACAGTGACCCTCGCAGCCGTGGTCTAAATGCTGCTATATTGAAAATTGAAGAAATGACTGCGTCACACGTAGAATCTCTAAATTTTCCAAGCTGTACCAAGTTCACCATTGCCCAAAGAGTGGAGAAGATGTTTGAAGATTTTCGGGACGTCGTTTTGCCAGTTTTCACTCCGAGAAATGCACCAGTAAATTCAACAGCCCTTTTGACCGCAGCTACTGAAGCTGCAACCAGTGACGACGCTGACAAAGCAAAAAGAGAAATTAGAGCAAACCGGGAACAAAATCGAAGAGATAACCAGGCTGATGGATTTGGTTCATTGAGACAATTCATTGCTGAAAACAAATTGGTTCCGCTTGGAAATCAAAAAATTCAAACATTGGGATGCATGATTGATTTTCTGACATCTAAGCCAACTCCACAATCATCTCAAACTGATGCTGTTCTTTTCAAAATTGGATTCACCCAAGGAAAACATTTGGGACTAAACTTGGTCGCTTCATTTTTCAAGGTGAGAATTCCAAAACTGAAAAGTTCCCCTAATTTTACTCATTTTCAGAGTGACGTCAACCTCTTCTCTCACACCAATTCACTCCAGAACTTTATTGAGTCTCAACTTGGAGACATCAACTCCTCATCTCACATTTCCAGTTTAAAGTTTGACGACACTGCAATCACGAAGTTCAAGTCTCTTCACCCAACCGTTATTGATCCTTTCGCCCTTATCGTCCCCTCCCCAACTCCAGTTCCAGTTACCATTCCAACCATTATCCCACCCCCAGTTCAACTCCCAGCTCTTGTCCCAACCAAAAAGTTTTTCCGCCCTTGGGAATAGAATTTTTTTCTTGTTGTCATCCAAAACTCTTTTCTCTGTGTTTGTTAACTTCTCCCTGTCTTTGTTACTGTTTATTTATCATATACCTAATAAACAAAACAGTTTTTCTCGAAATCTTGTTCCAAGCAGCTTTATTATAGGTAATAGGTCTGAGTTTTTGAAATGATGACAATACGATTTTTGATGTTACGTGTCCTCGGGTTACAGTAGCCCTAAAAATAAGAATCACAAATATAATGGATTTTAGCCGGAATTCATATTTTTTTCAGTAGTTTCTTCGATTTTGAAATGTTCCACCTGCTGGCTATTTTACGATTTTATTCAACAAACAGTTTGGACACGTTGATTTAATAGGAATGTCCTAAAAATTTGGATCATGGTTCACAAAAAATAGAATGAGAATACGGAAACGATGCGAATAAAACTGTTTTATCAACAATATCAGAAACTGCTATTTGTCGGCTTGACACTTTGAAATAATTTGTGAATAATAAACTGTATTTCTCTGTTTTCAAGATGGTTTTTTTTGAGAACTGGCGATTCCAATAGAACTTTCAACACTTTTGTAGCTGGATTAAAACGAGCAGTACAAATAAAATTTTATTGGAAAAGGGTCATAAACACGAGAAACAAATATATGACATAAAAAGCTTCTTATAGCCGCAAGAATACTGTTTATCATAACCTTCCAAAAAAAAGAGCATGCAAAACTTCATCAAAAAATTTCATTCCTCAGCTAGTGATCGAGATGTGAAGCTGAAATTAGGCGGCATTTGATGCACCTCTAGTAGAGTTTTTACTTTTTTTCAATCCTGTAAGCTTCAATACCCTCACTTACAAGGAAGTACTGCGAAATGATATACTCAAATCCAAATGGTTATGGGGGCAAAAATTCGACCACCCCAGGGTTAGAAAAAGTGCAAAAGGAAATTTTGCGGAAAACGCCCTTCCCCAAGTTATGACGGTCTGAAGGTACCAAATTTCCGAAAAATTGAGGTTTTCGTCAAAAATTCGTAACTTGCTTCAAAATTGATCAATTTGGACAGTCAAAAAAACAAATTGTAGCATTTTTGATGAACTTTTCAAAAAAATTTAGTTTCTGTAGATAGGTGTAAAAGTGCTCATTTTTCGAGAACGGCCGCAATGAGCACTTTTTGAAACTTTCCTCTGGGTGATCGAAAAAATTTGAAAAAAATCGTGAAAATAGCTCTTAAGTTGCTCTAATTGATCGAGCAATAACATCTGGAAAAAAAATTTTTTTCGTCGAGAAAAAAATTTTCCAGAAAAAATTCACCATTTCCACGTATAGGGATACGAGCTCAAGCCAGAATCTGAATCTTTGTAATCTGTGAGACTTTGATCTGAA
>GL380077.1:25870-72247 GCA_000143925.2 Caenorhabditis brenneri
TTTGTCCCGGGGGGGGTATGTGTTCACAGAGACTTATGAAAAGCATTTGGGGGATGAGCTCTGTCAGTTAGCCGAGTGTTCTAGTTAGAAGCAGTTGACACAGGACAAGGAGAATAACGAGTCGGAAATCGTGGTGTTCCAGTCAGTAGTGGATCACACAAGACGAAGGACCCGCTGCAAATTATTGAAATCTATGTGATAAACCGGGGGTGAGAATTCGGTGGGTTCATAAATTATTATATGAGTCAATCAGGAAGGTTAGAGCTGGCTTTTGTTCATTCTGGAAAGTTGTTAAGAGCTTTCAATGCCAAAGAAAAATAGGTTGTGAAGACTTCACAACTTCATAAGACTGACAAGCCTGATTTTCAACTTATCCCTATACGTGGAAATGGTGAATTTTTTCTGGAAAATTTTTTTCTCGACGAAAAAAATTTTTTTTCCAGATGTTATTGCTCGATCAATTAGAGCAACTTAAGAGCTATTTTCACGATTTTTTTCAAATTTTTTCGATCACCCAGAGGAAAGTTTCAAAAAGTGCTCATTGCGGCCGTTCTCGAAAAATGAGCACTTTTACACCTATCTACAGAAACTAAATTTTTTTGAAAAGTTCATCAAAAATGCTACAATTTGTTTTTTTGACTGTCCAAATTGATCAATTTTGAAGCAAGTTACGAATTTTTGACGAAGACCTCAATTTTTCGGAAATTTGGTACCTTCAGACCGTCATAACTTGGGGAAGGGCGTTTTCCGCAAAATTTCCTTTTGCACTTTTTCTAACCCTGGGGTGGTCGAATTTTTGCCCCCATAACCATTTGGATTTGAGTATATCATTTCGCAGTACTTCCTTGTTAACCAAAATATTCCCAAACAGCGCAGTGATACGCGAAATGATGCTGTCCAAACCGCTACAGTTAGTAAATTGAATTGGAGAAGCAAATCTCTTTAATGAACGACATTCCTCGCTCATTCAACTCCTATTTCACATTGTTTCGACCGTTGTTTGTCATCGGATCTGTGTACAGCCAAGGGCATAACAAAATATGCGCCAATTTGATATGTTTGCCACCCGTGCGATCTTTTCTAATTGTTTTCACCTGTAGGCTGCCCAGCGTGCCATCCATTGTTTTGACCGCGCGTGGATGGTGTACGGCTTTACACTCCTTCCTGACTCCTCCCACTTTAGGACCTGTGCCTTTTTGACTCCACCCATTTGTTCCTGGACCATCATCTGAATCATTTCATACTCTACTGTACGCTATTCACAAGACTCACTGGACTATCAGTCAAGTCGAAGCTCTGTATTCTTCGTTCTTCTATTGGTGACGGCTGGAGCATCAGAAGGTTAGTGTAACTTATGCCAATTTGAAAGGAATGTGTGTATCGTATTTTTGAGTTCAGATACATTGAGTTTGAAATTCTTTTTTGATGTATTGTGTTAAAATCTTTAGTTTTAGTTAGTTCTATGTGCGAAACAGCGAGTTTGAGGGCGAATAATCATAAACATGCTGCTGAGACCGTGATTCTACGTTTTCCACCATGTAGAACTCTTTGCGTTCAATACTTTGATGTGCTTCTATGATCACGTTTTTTATCTTTGAAAAAACTTATCGCAAAGCTCGCGCCAAGCCCAGCATGCTCGGTTGTACATTCATTCCTGCCTTTTTTTGTTTTTGGGACCCTATCCCTTGCCTATTGCTGTCCTTTGCCTATTGTTCGTACCTAACTCTATTCACAAAATAATAAAAAACGAGTGGATACTTCATAAAAACGAGTGGATCTTTCTCATGGACGATATTTTTCAGACGTTATTTTTACCTGTTAACTCACCCGTCAAAAAGTAAGAATGTTGATATTTGTAAAGTATCTTCGGTTTTTCTTAACATGAATCAACGCAAGACGTTTTATTCAAGTCGGATAGACATAGTTTAATTCAAAAAATAGGAGGGGTTATCAGAGGGGTCTGAAAATCTAGTCAAACTCAAAACGTGATCTAATGAACCAACGACAATCAAATTCATCCTAAACAGCAGTCAAAAAATAAAATAAATCCAACAAACGTACTTGGAAGAACATGAGAATCCAAATTAACTGATATGATATTTTGCGGTTCGATCGATAATTCTTGAATTTTTTGAAATGCGCTATTCAACCCACCAGGAAAAAAAGTTTTGAAAAATAAGTAGCAGTTTGAAATGCAGTTCTTGTTATTTAAAACGCCTTGGGCTCATTGTATTTCTAGGTACTTTTCTGAGGCCTTTTGATCACTGTTTTGAGTCCAATAAAGTTTTCGACCCTTTTCATAAATCCACTCTATTCGAAAAAAGAGATAAATATTTGAGATCAATCTCCTTTGACTAAACATGCCTTCGATCTTGTCCCGACTCCGTTCATTGTTTCCACGTCAACAACCGTTTGAAGAAGTGCTTTTTTCAGTGTAAGTAACCGATTGGCTGTTTTCCTGTTTGTTTGCTGAATCTTAATTTCAGGCTCCAAAACTGCGAAAACCAATCATTGTTGAGAAAAAGTCGAAGCTACAAGAATGTCAGAATTTTGGTAACAATCGGAGGATTGGGAGATGCTAACGCTTCAGTTCACTACAAGGACAAGGTCATATCAATCAGCTTGAAACGAGCAGATCACCGAAATGCCATTGGGTTCCTGAAGTGAGTTATGAACATTTTTTTCCTTCTCATACTTGACAAAAATGTTAATCTTTTTCAGAACTGACCGGCCACTCTGTTGGATTCTGTTCTTTCACAGCGACGGTCCACTTGGATATCATGGAGCGCAGGCAATCACGGATAGGCTATTTCGCGTACTGCACCCTGACACTGCTCTTCAAGTCAATTTTCTATCAAACGAAACCATTCAACGCTGTTGTGAAACTTTTCCAAACGCTCTCCGTAGCAGTGGAATCCGAATTGGCAAACATTCAGTTACGGGAGAAGAGCTGGAATATGTCGAAGAAATGTTCACTAACCTTCGTGCGTTTAATCCTCCGATCAACTTTCCACAAGCCTACACGGGTCTTCTTGAGAAGTACTCTCGTCTGGAAGAGACAGGAGTTAACAACTTTTTGTAACGTTTTTAATACTATAATTTGCCAAACAGTTTTTGAAATGGAGGGAACTCAAAAAAAAGATGGTATTAAGAAATTTGAGGCTCAATGTTAGAACAGGAATGTGCCGGGGTTCATTATTAGAAAATTCCGTGTTTTCATCCAGGAGGAAATTATGGGACTCTAACTATTTCAAACACTTCTCATAAGATCCTTTTTTTCAAATCCTCATGTTGTTTCATTTTCAACATAGAGCCAAATTTTTTCACAAAATAAAACCATCCAAACTGACGTTCCGATACTGCACAAGGTTGATGAGTCGTACTTCTGTTTTTAAGCCAAGTTTTTTGAAGAGGGAATGGTCCATCCCAAAATGCACTAAAACTTTTATATGGATCTATTCAGAAAATGATAAGGTTTTACATTCGCTTGAACGAATTCCCTTAAACCAATTGTGATTGAGATACAGTACCGTGGAAAAGTATACGAACAGTAACGGTTTTCAGTAGATTTTAGCTGACTGTGAGCATGCGTCATACAGTCTAATTTTTTCTTACGGCTCTCAAAGGTTTTGGGTGTGTAAAACAGAGCTCGAACTTCATTTTTTAGTTGACAACTTTTTTCTGCAACTACTTTTCCCGCAGATACAGCTCGTTCAATAAGGGACCTCTAAAACCGCCAAATTTTCCACAAAAAAATGGCGATTTTTGAGTTGATTGTTTTGGACGAGCTCTATTGGTCGGGAGAGGGGTTGTACAAAAAAGTTGTCAACTAGAAAAATGAAGTTCGAGCTATGTTTAGTACGCCCAGAAATTTTTAGAGCCATAGAAAAAAATTTGACTGCGTGGCGCTTGCTCAAAGTCAGCCTAAATCAGCTGAAATCAACTGAAAAACGGAAGTGTTCGTACACTTTTGCACGGTACTGTACATGTTTTTGACGTTCAAAAATATATTTCCTCGTATCTAACTTCAATTATTTTTGTCCGCTTTAGAATTTCGCAAAACCCGTTAAGGAGCGCGTGTTTTCGAATTTCAAGATTTTGTATTTTGCTCTGAATTGTTAATCCGATAACAATTATATTGGATAATGTGTGGAAAATGGCTTTTGTTGTGTCTCCGAATGTCATATTCTCACTTACTATTCACAACTTTGATTCCTAGGTAAATTTTCGCGCTGCGACAGTAAAATTTTCTAACCTTTTGGGATGGGCCTTTTCACCATGTAGAGCTCAAAATATGAATCATAAGAGGAAGTGCACAAATACAGCTTCATGAAAAATATACGAAGCCACGATTTTGATTAAATTTTTTTTCAGTTCTCTCCATTTTCAAGAATGCTTTTTTCATTCATTTTTTACCAAATTCCCCAAAATTTGATAATTTATTCTTTCTCTCTCTGATAGCATGAGTCAATTCATTTTCAAGAATGTAATTTCCTCTTTAACGCTGACTTTCAATTTACTTCACTTTCATTATAGATTTAAACGTCGCATTTCAAATTTTTTCCAATAGCTTTTCTATTTCGTCTTACCTATTCATCGTCACCTAAACAACCACATAACTTTCCTTTGTATCTTTTTTTCCACCTTTTACGGTGGTACGTGAAATCAAAACTTCCTGAATCAGAACTGTCCCTAACCAGAACTTGCCTTCCAAAAGTACTGTTTACGTCCAATTCTCTTGAAAGGGTGGTTTTGATTTGAGGCAGTTCTGATTTAGAAATGTTTCTGATGCGACATACAATCCATTTACCATTTTTCCTCTAATGCTCATCTTATGGTAACCTCTATTTTTCGAGTTGTTTGTTCTAGAGAACAAATGCTGTATTTATGAATGTTTTCACTCTGAAAATGTTCATGAATACAACCTCAGGTTTCCTCTTTTATATCCCATACTAAAATCAAAGTTCACATATACTCTCAAGTAAGCCTTAATTTTTGCTCTATTCTTATCTGCAATTTTGTGTCATTAGGGTATTCTTAAAATCTTATTTGTTTCCCATGCGACTACATCTTAATGTTCCGTGTCTCTTTATAATTATATACTTGTATGTTGATAAGCGTGGGACTGTATTTTTGAACGAGTAAATATAAATTTATTGATGACTTTGAGCTATGGTAGTATATTATCTTCATTTGGAAACTCAGTGCTTCAATTGTTGTGGTCACGACCTTGTTCTTTTTTCAGACCCAAAAAAATGAAAGTACAGATAATTTGTTTCACGGTGTCTGTCCGTCTGACAACGAAAACCAGAAGAAATATGTTTTTTTTTATCAGATCGAACAAATTGACAAAATTATGAAATAAGTAGTTTGAAAAAATTTGAATTGCCTCTCTTTCTGAATTTTTTTCGGATTAGAAGGCAATTAGAGCAATTAGGAGACGCGGTCAACAAAAAGAGATTGAGAGAGCGATTTCAGGATTAGAATCGGAAGAGAGGTGTGTAATGGGATCAACAAAGCCACCTGTCACCTTATGGATCTTGCAACATACATTCTTCAGTTAGGTGCACCGGAAGAAAAGATGCGAATGAATGTTCATGTTTTGCAATTTCAAAAAAAAAACGGTAGAGTGGGATGAAAAAATATATTCATGACGTGTATTGCTTTGAAAATTTCGATACTCGAGGCTATGCTAGGTAAGGGCTCTCGAAATCTTTTATTTACCAAAAATGCTGTGTCAAAAAGTCACATTTTTCATACATAGTTTGTGGTCAAATTACTTTCCGAGAGTAGTCCCCAGGTTACCTGGCCTAATTTTTTTTTCGAAATAATCTCAAAATACGCTCAAAATTATGCTTGGAAAGGATTGAAGACTCTGATAACCCGTTTCAATTAACGAATGCGTGGTTCCTGCAGAATGATAGTCATAGAATTCAATTTTTTCTTTTTCATTCATTTTTGAACTTGGATCAAGGTTTATTTTTAGAATAATAGCCGTCATAAGTAGATAAAAATGGAAATTGGCAAATTTTAAGTTTCATTTTGAAAACATAGTGTCAGTTTTACAACCAATTCTAAAACAACGAAAATAGATTACTTGCAATTAGAAACATCAATTTTCTGCCCAAAAGATGAAATACATGATAATACAAACTTTCACTCCTTAAGTGCAATAGAATATCTGAATCAACCAATGGAACCATGTTTCTTCTCCTGTGCCTGGGACTTGACGAATTGAATATAAGCCACAACAATCAGCACAACAATTAGAATAACCAAAGGTCTCCGACTTATCCATTTTGATTGCTTTCTGGACCTACCGCAATGATTACATTTCCGAGGTTTTGACTTTTGGCCACTTTTTTGCCCCCCATTGTTTATGGAGCCGAGGCATTGAGAAATAGGCAAAATATAAAGAAAGTTGAATAAAATAAGCTTGAAACAACTGGATAATTTCTAGAAACTTTTAATCTAGCACACAACTATATATCTAATCAAATGCGGTTGTGTCGCAGCCCCTCTTAGATTCTTGTTCTCATTTTCGCAAACTTTTTTTTGTTCGACTCGGAAAATTAAAATTCTTGATTATGTTTTTTGCAAAATTGTATAGTAGCTCATTTGAGCCAATTTTTGTTTTTTTTTTGTTTCCAAACTTGGTGATTGAGTGTTTTGGTAGTCTTATCAACACCCATACTAAATCCAGAGAATTGAATTGAAACTGAATTTTCGAAAAACGTACTTTAATCTTAGGTTTCTATGAAATCAGAAAATACTTCGTAATTTTGGATTTGAAAGACCGATAGTAAGATTATTCGAGAAAACCCAGGAAAAAGGGTCATCTGGAATTTTTGACACTGGAGCATGGTCCACTGAAACGTTGAGCGGAGTTATTGAAATCTCAACACGGCAAATCAGGGGTGGGCAAAACGGAATTCAGAATTCCAAAAATTCCGAAAATTTCGACTTTTTTCGAAATGAAATTCCGACTGGAATATTCCGAGCAAAAAAATTCGGAATGAAATTCTGACCGGAATATTCCGAGCGAAAAACTTCGGAATGAAATTCCGACCGGAATATTCCGAGCGAAAAATTTCAGAATGAAATTCCGAGCGGAATATTCCGAGAAAAAAATTTCAGAATGGAACGAATACTGTAGTTTTGAAGGAACATGACGCAATATTTGTCGGCTGCCGAAAACATCAAAAATAATGGAAAAATAAGATGTATACTTGAAAAAAAACTGGACGACTCAAAAAAGTGTATTTTATGTCACCGGAAACTCAGAAAATTTAATAAAAACCACGTTTTTACTATTTCGAAATTCCGAAATTCCGAAAATTTGAAAGTCGGAATATTCCGAAACTCCGAAATTCCGAAAATTTGAAAGTCGGAATATTCCGAAATTCCAAAATTCCGAAAAATTGCTATTGGAACATTCCGACATTCCGGAAATTTCGAAAAAGTCCATTCCGCACACCCCTGCGGCAAATTTTTGATTGCAAGAACACACGAAGATTATGGACATCTACTTCCGTGAAGATCAGTATTGGAACTGAATGATCAGGAGCTTAGAACAATTTTTGACATTATATTCCCAGCATATTATATAATAATAAATATTTTACTAATTTCAAACTTCAAACCAAATCCTTGAATCGATTTTTCTAGATCTGGTAGAAGTCTATGTGCTATCCTGAAAGTGCCTCGAATACTTATTACAGAAATTTTGAAAACATGTTTTCATTTATATATTCATTGATGTAAGATTGGACAAAATTTGATCTAGAAAATGATAGGGTAAACATTTTAAGAAGGAACACACAGAACAAAAAATATCGGGGGAAGTGAGGCGTGAGTAAAAAGTAATTTCGAGTGTTTGATCTTTTTTTAGCGCAACTTCTTGCTGATAGTTTTCTCGCACTTGACTTACTACCGAAGAATCATGAACAAACTTTGGAGACGTCATAATTTTGCACAACCTGGAATTTGTTTTGAGTGTGATTTTCAATACAGAGAGAAGATAATGAGAGCCTTAGAAGTATTGTAACGCTTCTGAAAACTATACAAATAAAACTTACTCTTTTTTCTCAGTGAAGTCCAAAGACAAAATATTGAGAACTCGCTTTCCTCTTCTGACTTCATCATCATACAATTGCACATGCTTCTGTAGAGGCATCCAAACATTTTTGCCAGAAACCGCATCAATAACATAAATTTTCCATGTGTGGTCCCATCAAATCAACAAACTTTTTCAGAGAGAGCATCTGGCACCGACATTCCGAGACCTTTTGTTTTTTTTTTGATCAAGTAAAATATTTTTACATGCTTCAACGTCTTCACCATTCAATCTTTTCAGATTGAAAGTGAATCCATTTATGCAGACATTCACATTTTTTCATGACCTGAAACCTTTCATAGAAAACTTATATTTTTATAAATTGGAACTAACCATAAAACTAGTCCATTTATGAATTTGAAATAAACAATAAAAGACCCAGACCGAAGAGTCAGAAGGGGAAAAATTCTGAAAAAAATCCTTCTCAATAGGAAAAACTTCGCAAAAGAAACTCACCAAAAAAATCAAAAAAATAGCCGTCCAACAATCACAAGTTAGACTATACAAATTTGATGAATGAATGCTGGTGGCTGCGGCTGATTACACAAGAGAGAAAAGGGAGGGGCAGCGAAAACCGACTGATAAGGAAGAAACACGTCATCATTTTTCTTTGTCAACCCACTGTGTGAAGAGACATATGCAACGAGTCGGTCAACTTTACGAAAGGCAAGAGAAATAAAACAAAAAGCCTAATCAAACAACGTCAATTTTTTTTTGGGAGAATCAAGCAGTTCTGAAATTTTTTTCTTTTTTTTTAATGAGTACAGAGAGAGAATAGTGATTGTTTCTTATTGCCTATATTTTCAATTGTTCATAGTTTCCTTCAAATCTGATCAAGTGAAGTTAACCGATAATCGGAAACATGTTATCATTTATATATTTATTTTTGAAGAAGTATTTAGAATATGATAGGAGAAACAAAGGGACAACGATCAAAAATGTTTTTAGAAGAAACACAGAAAACAAAAAAGATCGAGGGAAAAAACTAGAAATTAGAACTTGAATACAAAAAAATAGTGAGTAAAAAAAAGATACATGAAAACGAAAACAAGAAACCAGATAGAACAATAATTAAGCATTGAAACGAGTGTTTCCAAGATTCTTGGTAATGTAGGTGTACTCCTCATTGGTCCTCTTATAATCCACCTTCCTCGTCTCCCTCTTCAGATATAGGCTGAAATTACACTTTTTTTCAAAACTCTAATTAACGTCTTAATATAATCTCACCCATTGTTCACAAACATGATTACGCTTCCGCGTTCAGCGCAATCCATCGCGATCTTCCCACAAAACTCACGATTCCCGGTGTGATAGAACTCGTTGTACACCGGTGATACAATCACTGAGGAGACAACGGTTTCGGTTTCCAAATTTCTGATTTCTCCCTAAAAATAGATGTTGAATTTTCGTCATAACTCAAGTAAAGAAAAAGTACTGACTGACGCCTGATATTCACAAATAATGCATATTACAATATAATACACTGACATTCTGTTACAGTCAGTTTTTCTGATAAATGAAAGTGGCTTCCGAAAGTAAAACTGAATGTTTCGAAAGCTTTTTAAAGAAAACATATATCCACATCGATTGACTCACCATGAAACTGATCCATTTATAAATTTGAAATAATCAATGGGAGACCCAGACCAAAGAGTCAGAAGGAAAAAGCTATTCTGAAAAAAATAGTTTTTAATCAGAAACATTTCGTGAAATTTACTCACTAAAAAAATCAGAAAATAATCGTCCAACACTCACAAGTTAGACTATACGAAATTGAAGAATGAATGCTGGTGGCTGATGCTGACTACACAAGAGAGAAAGGGGAGGGGCAGCAAAAACCGACTGATAAGGAAGAAAACGTCATCATTTTTCTTTGTCAACCCATTGTGTGAAGAGACATATGCAACGAGTCGGTCAACTTTGCAAAAATGAAGAGAAATAGGATAAAAGCCTAATCAAACCACTTCAATTTTTGTTTTGGAAGAATTAAGCAATTCTGAAATTTTTTTCACAGTACGAGTACAAAAAGAAAAGGTAATTGTTGCTTATTGCCTATATTTTGGATTGTTCATAGTTTCCTTCAAAACTGACCAATTGAAATCAACAGATAATTGAAAACATGTTATCATTTACAGTACCGTCCATAATTATACCAACACCACGTGAAAATTCAAGCCATTTTGTACTGGAAAATTTGGAAGACCAACTTTGAGAAGTAATTATTTCAGAGTCAGATGAGATAGAAAAAAGTTGTCAACTAATAAAATGTGTAAAAATTGATAATCTCGAGGTCATTAGTTGACCGTTTTTTGTTACCTTGTACGATTCAGGAGTTACAGGCCGTGCAGTAAAAAGTTTACCTTCGGAAATAGGAAAGTCCAAAGCAGTAACACCTCAGACCATCCTTGCTAAAAATGATCCTATCTCAAAATCATTGAAGCTAGGAAAAAGTAACCAACTGAAGATGAATAGAACATACAATTGTCTACATTTTTGTAGTACATGAAATTTTTCCAGCTATCATGCCTGCTGAGTTACAGCCGACAGAAATGACAAGCTTTGAAAAATGCTTGAATTTCAATTTTTCTTTTCAAATTTTTGTGAACTTTCATTAATCCTACATTTTTTCAGGTTTTTAAAAATTTAGAAAACTAGTAAAACAATAGTTTGCAAAAATGTCATTATTTTCAAAACTTGTCACTTCTGTCGGCTGTAACTCAACAGGCATGATAGCTGGAAAAAAGGCATGCAATTGATCTTCAGTTGATCACTTTTTTCTAACTTCAATGGTTTTGGAGATAGGACCATTCTTAGCAAAGGTGCTCTAAAGTTGATTGTTTTTTTTATTTCCGACAGTAAACTTTATATTCCACGGCCTGTAACTCCTGAATCGTACAAGATATCAAGAAACGGTCACCTAATGACCTCGAGATAATCAATTTTTGCACATTTTATTAGTTGACAACTTTTTTCTATCTCATCTGACTTTGAAGTTATTATTTCTCAAAGTTGGTCTTCTAAATTTTCCAGTACAAACTGGCTTGAATTTTCACGTGGTGTTTGTATAATTATGGACGGTACTGTATAGATTCATTTCTGTAGAAGTATTTAGAATATGACAGGGAGAACAAAGGGACGACGATCGGAAATTTTTTTTTAGAAAAAACACAGAAAACAATGTAGGTGAAATTGAAAGCTAAAAATTAAATATTAAATACAAGAAAAATAAGTGGAAAAAAAATACATAAAAACAAACACAAGAAATCAGATAGAATAATAATTCAGCATTGAAGCGAGTGTTACCAAGATTCTTGTTGAGGTAAGTATACTTCTTATTGGTCCTCCTATAATCCACATTTCCCGTCTCCCACCTCAGATATGTGCTGAAATTACACGGTCTTAAGGATTCCGGCAAGACGCTTCCCATAGACCTGGAACATAAAAATTGTACTTCTATCATCAAAAAAATAGTCAAACAAACATCTTTTTCATTCTCCACATACTTGTATCCATCGAGGAACTTGTGTGTGTCATCCAGACAGTTTGATGCAAATCCGACGGCCACTAGCTTCTGAAACCGATTGAGAAATTATTATCTGAATGAAATTTTTTGAAACTTACTGTGTCGTCATATCCGGACGGCTTCTGAGACGTGGCGAATCCAAGTACAATGGTCTTCTCATCAACTGAGGTCGAATCGATTCGGTAGTTGAGTCCACCGAGCTTCATATTGACTTTCTGGATGATTCCGAGAAGAGTCGTCTTGTGTCTCTTATCTATGATGTTCATCACTGTCTCAGAGTGGATGTGTTGAGTGAGGATATCCCATCGTTGCTCGGCTGCTTTGATGTATTTCTGGGCATCCCGGTGCTGCTTGGTTATGAAGAAGTGATAGTGGATCTTACCTTGAACGAACGGTGAGACCAATGGCAATGGGTCATAATATTTCAAATATTCAATACATTTTATAGATTCAGAATAATCAAATTAGGGTAGAACACAATCCAAACGTTCAGTAATGAGAGAATGAGGAAATAGGACCACCGTTACGTCTTTTATACCCACCACTCTGGATAAAGAAGGGGCGGGTCGGCGGTGAGAAGAAAGACCCGCGTTTTTTTTTTCTACTCTCTGAACTTTTCCGATGTCGGCGAGGTAAAAGGTATGACGTCATGGGAAACTTGAGAAGGATATTTTTCTGTCGGATGATGATGATATTGAACGGGGAACAAGAGGAATTGTTCAAAAAGGCCGACAAAAAAGGGAGGCAGGGTGATGTGAGAAATATCATGAAGAATTTGGAGACAGATCAGAAAAATAATTGAAGCTGCTTAGAATTTTTGGTATTGCTTTTGAATTTCTTTCTAATAAACGAAAGTGGCTTCCGAAAGTGGAAGTGACTGTTTCAAAAACTTTTCGAAGAAAACATATATGTATATAAATTGAAACTCACCATGAAACTGATCCATTTATGAATTTGAAATAATCTATGGTAGACCAAGACCAAAGAGTCAGAAGGAAAAAGCTATTCTGAAAAAAAGACTTTTTGATCAAAATCATTTCGTGAAATTTACTCACCAAAAAAATCAAAAAATAATCGTCCAACACTCACAAGTTAGACCATAAGAAACTGAAGGAATGAATGCTGGTGGTTGCGGCTGATTACACAAGAAAGAAAATGGAGGAGGAGCAGCAAAAACCGACTGATAAGGAAGAAACACGTCATCATTTTTCTTTGCCAACCCACTGTGTGAAGAGACATATGCAACGAGTCGGTCAACTTTGCAAAAGGCAAGAGAAATAGAACAAAAAGCCTAATCAAACAGCGTCAAATATTTTTTTGGGAGAATCAAGCAATTCTAAAAAATGTTTTCCACAGTACGAGTACAAAAAGAAAAGGGGGTTGTTTCTTATTGCCAATATTTTCAATTGTTCATAGTTTCCTTCAAATCTGATCAAGTGAAGTTAACCGATAATCGGAAACATGTTATCATTTATTCATTAATTCATCTAATTTTGGACCATTTCACAAAAAGATCTGGAAAAAAAAGTTAAAGCTAAAAATTGAAACTCGAATACAAGAAAAAAATGATTAAAAAAGATACATTTTCATTCAATTTTTAGCAAGTGTCAAACGGAGCTAGAATACGATATCAAAAAAGGTCAAAGGAGTGACGAAATTCGGGGAAATACAAAACAAAAAAGAAGGAACATAGAAAACATAAAAGATCGGGGGAAGAGAAAACTAGAAACCAGAAATTAAATACAAAAAAAAATGAGTAGGAAAAAAGATACATAAAAACGAGAACAAGAAGTAAGATATAACAATAATTAAGCATTGAAGCGAGTGTTGCCAAGATTTTTGTTGAGGTATGTGTACTTCTTATTGGTCCTCTTATAATCCACCTTCCTCGTCTCCCTCTTCAGATATAGGCTGAAATAACACTTTTTTTTCAAAACTCTAATTAATTTTTGAACATATTCTCACCCATTGTTCACAAACATGATGACGCTTCCACGTTCCATTGCGATATGGATTGGAGCTGGCACACTGACTAGATTCCGGATGATCTGCGAGTCGTAGCAGAGGTCGTTGGTAAGAGTTTGAATGTCTTCCACGTTCACTAGCTCCGGACCATAGATAATGGTGTATTTGGTCGGCTTTGTCGTCCCACAAAACTGACGATTCCCTGTGTGGCAGAATTCGTTGTACACCGGTGATACAATCACTGAGGAGACAACGGTTCCGGTTTCCAAATTCCTGATCTTTCCCTAAAAATAGATGTTGAATTCACTTATGTGAAAATGAAAAATAACCAACTTTTTCATCCATGTAGAGCCGTTCGTTGTGGAGTTTGGTAGATGCGATGATCGTGAGCTTTGGATAGTGGCTCGGTCCGCGTTTGGTGAAGACTTTCTCACAAATCTCCACATACGAGTTCCGGACGATGGGGAACAGTGCTTCGTTGATGCCATGGAAGTATATGAAGACTTTCGTCAGATTATCTCGCTTCCTCTTGGCTTTGAGTGCTGTCTCAAGGATCCCGGAAAGATGCTTCCCATAGACCTGGAACATAAAAATTGTACTTCTATCATCAGAAAAATAGTCAAACAGACATATTTTCCATTCTCCACATACTTGTATTCATCGAGGAACTTGTGTGTGTCATCCAGACAGTTTGATGCGAATCCGACGGCCACTAGCTTCTAAAACCGATCAAGAAATTATTGACTGAATGAAATTTTTTGAAACTTACTGTGTCGTCATATCCGGACGGCTTCTGAGACGTGGCGAATCCAAGTACAATGGTCTTCTCATCAACTGAGGTCGAATCGATTCGGTAGTTGAGTCCACCGAGCTTCATATTGATTTTCTGAATGATTCCGAGAAGATTCGTCTTGTGTCTCTTATCTATGATGTTCATCACTGTCTCAGAGTGGATGTGTTGAGTGAGGACATCCCATCGTTGCTCGGCTGCTTTGATGTATTTCTGGGCATCCCGGTGCTGCTTGGTTATGAAGAAGTAATAGTGGATATTACTTTGAACGAACGGTGAGTCCAATAGCAATGGGTCATAATATATTCAAAATTTAATACATTTTATAGATTCAGAATAATCAAGTTAGGGTAGAACATAAATCCAAACGTTCAGTAATGAGAGAATGAGGAAATAAGACCACCGTTACGTCTTTTATACCCACCACTCTGGATAAAAAAGGGGCGGGTCGGCGGTGAGAAAAAAGACCCGCGTTTTTTTTTCTACTCTCTGAACTTTTCCGATGTCGGCGAGGGAAAAGGTATGACGTCATGGGAAACTTGAGAAGGATATTTTTTCTGTCGGATGATGATGATATTGAACGGGGAAAAAGGGGGAATTGTTCAAAGAGACCGACAAAAAAGGGGGCAGGGTGATGTGAAAAATATCATGAAGAATTTGGTGACAGATCAGAAAAATATTTGAAGCTGCTTGGACTTGTTGGTATTGCTTTTGACGTGTTATTTCAGTTTTTTTTTAATTAAAAAAGGGGCTCGTTGGTCGGTGGTGAGAAGAAAGACCCATTTTTTTCTACTCTTTAAACTTTTTCGATGTCGGCGAGGTAAAAGGTATGAGGCCATGGGAAACTTGAGAAGGGTATATTTTCTCTCGGTCGGATGATGATGATGATATTGAACGGGGAAAAAGAGGAATCGTTCAAAAAAATCGACAAAAAAGGGGGGAGGCAGGGTGATGTGAGAAATATCATAAAGAATTCGGTGACAGATCAGACAAATATGTGAAGTTGCTTGGAATTTTCGGTATTGATTTTGACGTGTTGTTTCATTTTTTTTTAAAGTTGAAACTATGCTCTTGTTTCTTGTTTCAACCTGATTTTTTGTTGTGGTTACAATACTTTGTTTGTGCTCACAGTCCATAACTATAAATCCTTTCAACGACGCCATGGTTGAGCACCACTATCCAGCTTTTCACATTGATCGATGATACGCCCTGGTCGAAAACAAAACTCAAATTATTAGTTGGCGGCGACGAGAAAGAACTGCGCCTCCTTTCCTTCTCTTTCAAATGTTTCGATGTCAATGCGGTAAAAAGAAAAAGGAGGTCGGCAACTTGAGAAGGTTACATTTTTGTTCAGTGGGGATCATGTAAAGAAAAAAAGGAAAGGGGGCTCAAACAGATTGACAAAAAAGTGAAAAATACCAAAAGAGACCTTTTCAATTTCAATAAACCATTTTTGATATAAAAAAAAGGTTTTTAATGGACAACGGATTATTCTTAGATTATTTTTTTTGCTTTTTAGAAATCTCATTTTCTAAGGTCTCCACCACTTTATTCTGTGGTCTTGGACCACAAAAAGGCGTTTTTTTCTTTCATTCTGCAAAAAGTTGTGTGTACGTAAGAGAAAATGAATATACACTACATAACATATTCAGAATCCTCACCATATCGATTTTTACGGGTTTAGTTGTGGCGTGTCAGTACACAAAAACCCTTTGTTATGATCGCGAGGAATTCGAAATCTTGAATAAGAAAACGAGATAAATTGAAAACATAAGAAATTAGCAGGAGTAATGAAAATCAATGTGACAAGAAAGACAGCTCGTTTTTCCATCAACTTAGAAATGTCAGAACCATATTGCAGTCAGCTTATTTGGTCGTATTTACGTAAGTTTCTTTTGTCTATTATTTTTTTTAGCTCCACAAATTTTGTACGTACCCGTAAGAAAAATACGTGGCCATTGTTCAAAACGTCCCAAGTTCAAGTTTTGATTGTGGTCTTTTGCTTTTTTCAAACTAATGAACACATGCCATGGGCGTTTTGTAAATGAGAAAAATGAATAGAGAAATTCCAGAAAACATCACAAATAGGTCTGGTCAATTATTTGGTTTCTGTGTTCTGGCTGTATATGATCTGAAATAATTATTTTCGTTATTATCATATTTGAAAAACCCAGTTTTCATCATTCTACCTATCCAATCTTTGTCGGTTTTTACCTTTTTTCTCTAGTTCAGCCTTGTTTGTTTTGCCAATCGACCTTCAAACCAAGCAAAAGAGACAATCTACCCTTTTAGACAATCTCAATCACTCAATCAGAAGGTATCACAACTGGTTGACGGCTCGTGTTAGTTCAGTTTTGAGGTATCTTTTCAAAAACTAACACGTTAATCAGATGTTTTGTGTTGTCTTCACAATCTTCCACCTCATCATTTCACTCATTGTGACGAATCGCAACTTTAGACGACACGTTGTTTATCGGAGGAGCTACATCAACAAAGAAAGTGAAAAAACCTGGAACTTTTGAATGAATCTCTCTTATCCAATTGGCAGGCTGATTGACGATAAGCACAAACATTGTATTCTTTGGCCATAGTTCTTGTTTTCTTCACTTTCTCAGGAAAAACTATTTATTGGTCAGAGATTTGTCTTGTAGTTTGGAAACAAGTCAATTTCCCGGCAATTCTTCCAGTTGACGGTGATACATGAATAATTTCGTATGCAATTTCGATCTACATCAATGGGGCTCAGTTCACTAGCCATCAAGACGCACGATCATCATTGTTGGAGCGTTTCTAAAATTATATGACTTTGGGTTTTTCGTTCCTTTGCCGTGTGATTTCGCATACTTTATATCAGCCTGACAGAATTGCCAGTCACGGGTTCTAAGCTCTCCACAGAGAAAAATATTGTTATCTAAAAAATACCAACAAAAATGAACTGATGGAAAGCAATTCGTCCCGTATCTCTCACATTTCATCGATTTCTATAATACTTTTTTGTCTTAGGGAGCAGCACTCACAAATTAATATGCGACACCAATTATTTTCATTAGAACTCATCTTTACACTCGACAAAAAGCAACTCTACTCCAAATTTTTGAACTATGCTACAGCTAGAAAAATTGTGTCAGAGTCATGCGGGAATCAAGAAATTTCTTCAAAATTTTATATAGAACTATGAGTGACCAAGTTAAAACTGTTCTTGTATATTTTTTGTTGACAGGTTAGCTGATAATCAGTACAAGCATAGTGTTCTTGGGCTTCTTTTTCTGCCAGTTTGTGGTGTTCAGTTGCAAGACAAAATTATGAAATCGTTTTTGTCGATCAAGCAGAACAGCAGATTACTCCAGCTTTGTTTCTAGTTTGCCGACGTTTATTAGCAAAAATGAAAATTTGGGCAGCAATTTCCCTTGTATTATGTTGGTTTTTCGCTTTTCAAAACATTTTTAGAATTTTGCAAAAAAAACTCACGAATCTTTAGAGCTACATCAATTCTCAGCATTCAAACTCCAGATTCTGGTGGACGAAGTACTCGAAAACCACTCCAAATCGACTTTTGTTTACGAAAAATCGTTTTTCCTGAAATAAAAGTTTTGAACAGAAAAGAAAACAAGGAGGATCCGTTAAATCATCCAATAAGTTGATCAAAACATACAAGCGCACATGAAAGTTAAGTGAAAAAAAAAACAAATCATGAGAAAGGGAAAGAAATCTAAAAATTACACTTTGTTCAGTGGAGCGCATTTTCATGGCTATTCACTCAGTGTCGAATTTAGTTGTTTTTTCTCATATGATGCCAGTGACATCAGTTTATTCTCACTGGCTTCCGAAATTAACTGTTGAATTTGAATAGAGGTACAAAGAAAATACATTTTTAGATGAAATTAACCAAAATTCGACGTGTTACTGTGACTGGCCAAAAACCATCGATTGTTGATTGAATTGATGCTTCACGTTTCTAGTTTTGTCACAACAAGTCCAAAAAATCCCGTAACATCGGCATGAATAATTCACCTCCTTCGCGAGGGTTCCAGCGATACCGACAAGATTTGTGGGTCTGAAACTTGGAATTGAATATTATTTGATATTTGTTTCAATTTGAGCACAAACCTTATGTCAATGATCATTCTCAATCAGGATACGCAAAATTCTTCTACAACGATTTTGGTTTAGAGTAAGCGGATAGATGGAGCTCTAATGCTCATTTCTTCATCTCGGTACATTTCGAAAATTTCAACTTTCAATGAATCGGTGCTGCAGAGCAGGTTCACAAGTTGGAATCGTCACTCGTGCTGTTTAGTCAATCTGAAATGAATCAGTTCAGTAAGAATGGCAACACAGAAAAACTAGAGTTGTTTTTTGGACCGTTTTTCAACTTACTCACAGATAATATCCGGTTATTTGATCGATTCTTCAAACATCCTGCAATATAGGTCGACTGTCCAACATCATTCGTTTCCTCCAAAAAGATATCACATTCTGCAGCGCCGTTATCCGTTTTTCCACTTCGCTA
Organism: Caenorhabditis brenneri; assembly: GCA_000143925.2. Classification (NCBI taxonomy): domain Eukaryota; kingdom Metazoa; phylum Nematoda; class Chromadorea; order Rhabditida; family Rhabditidae; genus Caenorhabditis; species Caenorhabditis brenneri. The sequence continues at coordinate 44,775 of GL380077.1, forward strand.
CTTATTGTTTGGTACTATAGATCTGCAAAATAAGCTCATTTCTACATTGTTCGTGTCTGGTGTTGATCACTCATTTCCGACGCTCAATAAAACGCAACGCTACTTCAAATTTTTAACTATTATACAGAAAGAAATTACTGTTGATTTGATGCTGTTCGTGGAGTAGCGTTCGGTTCAGTTGCAGGACAAAATTATGAAATCGTTTTTGTCGATCAAGCAGAACAGCAGATTACACCAGCTTTATTTCTCGTTTGCCGACGTTTAATAGCAAAAATGAAAATTTGGGCAGCAATTTCCCTTGTATTATGTTGATTATTCGCTTTTCAACAAATTTTTAGAATTTTGAACGGAAATACTCACGAATCTATAGCTACAGCAATTCTCAGCATTCAAACTCCAGATTGTGGTGGACGAAGTGCTCGAAAACCACTCCAAATCGACTTTTGTTGACGAAAAATCGTCTTTCCTGAAATAAAAATTTTGAACAGAAAAGAAAACAAGGAGGGTCCGTTAAATCAACAAGAATAAAAAGTAAAAAGATATTTCAGCATTTTTTCAATGATTTTTCTACTCAAAACGTGAAAAAACGAAGAAAAATACCATAAAAACAAGGGAAAAAGAAAAATAAATAAAATTCAGTTTGCAACGACACTCCGTTTCCGGACTGCAAACTGACCACGTGACCCATCTTCCTCCTTTTCGAAAATAAGAAATAGCGCGCGGAAAGCAGAGAGGCAGAGAAACGTCTTGGAAAAGAAGGAAAACACCACATTTATTTTGTTCTCTCTCGTTTTCTTTGGTTCATTTCGGTTTTTCTTTTATTTTTTTGTGGAAATCAATGTTTCAGTATGAAGATGCATATTTTCTCCCCGTTTTTTTCTTATCACCATTGAATTTGAATACTTCTCGATGAATTATCGTTGTTTTTTTTCTCGATGAATTATCGTTGTTACACACTTCTTCGGCAGCAAAAATCAATTGAATTCGGTGCTTTCGAAGTTAATCATGGAAAACGTCGAGCTGAACCCAAGGAGAGTAATATGAACAGCAGAATGTGTGAGTATTTATGTTGAAAACTTGAGAAAATCCCTGAATATCGAACAATTAGCAAAGCATAAGGGGAATCTCTGCCCAAAAAAATCCTATGCCCTGGAAAATGCAGGATGGCGAGAAAAAAATCTGGACAGAATGTTTATTGTGCTGTTTTCAAAAAAGAAGCAATTTTGTTCCACCTGGTGACCGGGTTGGACATGAAAATGTATTCAATGTCACGCTTCTGATAAGAGTTGCTCAAAACCTCAATAATGAAGTTTCGTCACAGCCTTAAGCTCAAACGTTGATTCAGTACGTGCTAGTCAAAATTAACTCACCTGGGATATATCTTGAAGCGAGATTCCATTCAATTTCATTAGGATTATCGCAAAAGAGGAAGCTCAATATTTTCGACTCCCAAATGAAAAAAGTTTCCAAGTTATTGGATATTAGGAAAAGTGACAGTCTGCCGATTATTTTTTCCAACCACTTTTTGATAAAAATTTGGCTGGTATGAAGAATTCACCACCGGTCACAAGGAGCACTGAACAGTCCCTGACATTTGGAGGGAATGTGGTTTTGACGTAGTTCGGAAAAGTTTTAGAGTCGTCTAAACGTGCTGATCGAAATTGTCTGAACATACTACTCAAATAAGCATTGAATTTCCAGGCATATCGAATAATTGAGAAACGACGAAACTGGCTAATGCAACTACACCGACCTCAGCTATTCTATAGCAAGTGGCTAGCGGTGACAAATTTTATGCTGAACAACCATCTAAAAGACCCAGAAACATTGAAGAATCAGCGAATTCCAAGTTTTTGCCAACATCACTTTCTGATCAAGTGGTTAAGACAGTCGGCCAATTACCGAGAAACTGAATGTCTTTTCTGCCTGGTTTGATGGTGTGATGGTACAACTTTTCTTTGTTCTCTATTTTTCTAAGACCACATCTCGCAGTTAATGTGAGAACAACGTCACGCGATTCAGGGGAAAAGTGTCAAGCAAGTCGAACATTTGAATGAATGGTCCCTGAAAGCGTGAAATGAAAATTTCAAATCGGTTTTCGGCAAAAACCAAAAGAAATCAAAAAACTGTGGGTCATCCGATTACATGTTAGATAGCGTCTTTGTTTCTGAACCATTGGGATAAAAATTGGGATATGATCTGAAAAAAATTAACACAATCGACACAATAAGTAGGAAGCAAAACGGACAGGTCATTTCAAAAACGGAATCGAAATTTTCATGATAGTAAAATCTGGAATTCAGAAATAATAAGGACAAGAAAATTTCAAAGTTTCGAAGAAATTGAGAACCGAGAGGAAAAAAGGGAAAACTATATATTGATTTGGTCCGGGTGACTGATGGGAGGACATTAGACCAGTAGAAACTTTCAGAAAAGTAGAGCAGAATTTACGTAGAAAATATCTTTTTTATGATGGGAAGTGGGAAAAATAGTACATGCTGGGTCGCATTATTAAAGTCCTGTTCAACTCAAAGCTTCTTGGAAATTTTCAACTAGTAATAAATGAATTAATTTCAAAACTGTTATCAGTTGCAAACATTCTCCCAGCACCAGTTTCAACAGAGATATGTCAGCTCGAAGTAAAAAGTGTCTTTATGTATATGGCAAAAAAGAGACTAATTTCGGAACCAAAAATGAAATCTTGTTTCCTGCATCTGGTAACTATTAAGATAAAAATTGCTGAAATTGAAAGGTTGAAAGAAGTTCTCTGAAAAATCAACAACTGAAAGCCTCAGAAATATATTTTTGATCCTTTCTTTCGAGTGAAAACGAGAAGAAAAATTTACTGGGTTTTGTCTTGATATTGTTTTCATATTCTCGAAATCTGATTATTCATTGTTATCTGGGTTTCATATTTTTTATTACCATTTTTACCATCGAATTCGCTCTCAAATAAGATTTCATCATTTCTAATATTTTCATCATCCCTTTTTTGGTTTATAAGCTTTTTCACTTCCCCGGATAACTCAGCTCTAGATGTCTCAAATAAAAACATCCATGAATAAGCTCGGTCCTTCTCGTTTGTTTTTTCTTTAGCTGCTTTTCCACCTTTTTACCTGTTAGTTATCTAGCATTCTTCAAATTTGTCAGAGTTTGTTTGCTCAATTTCGTATCATAGAACAATCAACTGATTGTAACTTATTTTACTTGGAAACTTTTGAGGATTGCTACCTGACATGGATATGACCCGTTTTGTGCTTAACTTTCCAAGTTCACAACCATTTTTTTTTCAATTCTACCTATCCTACAACACGGTTTGTTTCTAAAAACCCCTGGGGTTATCCTTTAATTTTTTTCAGTACGAATTGTATTCCACCATCTGCACGGGACGCGTAGTAGAGGCACGAGAAAGTGAGAGAAGAAAGAAAGAACAGCAGAAGAAGCGAAAACCCAATTGGAATCCCTAATTTTCAAAACATAATGCTTTGAAATAAATTTTATAATGTCTGTCTGTGTGTGTGTGCGTCCGGGATAGGCTGAAAAACGACCTAGAACCCAGTATAAAATGTAGAGCCCGTTAAAATATGACCTGGAAACACCAAAAAAAAATTTTAGGCCATTTTTCAGGCTTTCCTAAGCCATTTTTCAGGCTTTTCTAGTCCATTTTCATACTTTTCTACATCGTTGAAATGGTCACAACTTTATGCAATTAATGAGAGAAATTCAAATTTTCAAAATTTGACAAAAAATATTCTCAAGAGAAACAGATTTTTGTGACAATGAATTGTGGAAGGGTTAGACAGAAAATAGGGATTAAAATACAAGAATTTTCAGGAGAGATTTCGAGAAAAAAGTGTCATGAGGGTTACTGTATCATTGCACAGGAATAGGGTGCGAACTACATGAATTTGGGGAATGGTGTCATGAGGGGAAAAATCGATATTTGGGTTACTGTAGCAAAATTATTGGGTTACTGTAGATCAGTTGGATTACTGTAGAAAAATTTTTGGGTTACTGTAGAAAAAATGGAGATTACTGTAGAAGAAATGGATGGATTACTGTAGGAACAATGGAAATTGCTGTAGAAAAAATGAAAATTCCCGTGAGGGTTACGGTAGGAATTTTGGTTTACTGTAGAAAAATCAAGATTACTGTAGAAAATTTAGAAAAAACTCAAAAAAATTGGTCAAAATTGCAATAATGGAATCATTTTCTTGATGACTGTCCCCTCTTCGAAGACGCTCCCCGCTGCCCGCCTCTCTGCGGAATGGTACGGATTTGACGGGCAACTGCGTCGAGCTTCTCCATTGGATCATCGATGTGGGGCTGTAAAAGTATTCATTTATAATTGGGATCAGTGCTAAGAAAAAAAATCGAAAATTTTCGAAATTTTTTTATTTCGTTTTTTTTCGATCACATTTTTTGTCAAGAAAAAAAAATCATTTAGGCCGATTCAGGTAATTTGGGCCGATTCGGGCCCATTCTAGCTGATTTAGACCGTTTACGCGTAATTAGCCAGCTAATTGGGTCGTTCTAGGCCGTTCAAACCGATTTGAGCTCATTCGGGCTAATTTAGACCAGGGATGTGCAAAAAATGTTTGAAAAATTTATTATTTTTTTGGTTTTTTCAGCGAACATTGCTTGCGACTTTTTAAACCGAAAAAAAGGAAAAAATTTTTCGGGAAAACGGTTTTTTAGTTGTATATTATATTTGTATTTTAGCGCCAAATATTTTTATATTTTATCCATTTTTCCTGAAAAGACAGGAAATATTCGAAAAAAAAATCGAACAATCCCGAAAAATCACTTTTCGATTTTTCTTGCCCTGAAAAATTCGAAAAAAAATTTTTTCTATTCTTTTCGGAATTTTTTTTTGCACATCCCTGGTTTGGACCGAATTGGACAGTTCGGACCAATTTAGACCGATGTGGGTCTTTGGGCTGATCTGAAACCAAGCTTGTACTAAATAGGCCGATTTGGACTAATCAGTTCCGAAACGGTTTGGTCCGCCTGGAAAATTTTGGGCCTATTTAGGTCGCTGATGATCATTTAAGCCTTTGTGTACACCGATTTGTGCGTCTGGATCGGTTCGGGCCGATTTAGGCCAAAAGAGGTCAAACCTTGACCAAATGGAACGTTTCGAGCCATTTTAGGCCGTTTCGGGCCAATCGGGTCAATTCAGGCCTCTTTCGAACAAAAATGGGGACGAATTGGGCTTTCTGGGCAAATTTTGGCTTTTTGGGCCGACTCAGGCGGATTTAGGCCAATAGGTGCTGACTTTGGATCAAACAGGCTGATTCAGGCCAATTCAAACCATTCCAGCCCGATCCGGTCAATTCAGGCCTCTATTGAACAAAAATGGGCCGACTAAGGCTAATTCAGACAACTTCGGGCATGCGGACCCCCTAGGAAAAATCTCATTCCAAAACCTCACCATGTTGAGTCTTCCGTTCGGCTGGGCGACAGCGAATTCCAGCACTTGCTCAATATCCTCTCCCATCTTTCTTCTCTCCTCCTCAATCGCTGCTCGAGCATTGTCATGTGGCTCCTTCATTTGTCTGTAGAGTGCGACGAGATCGAGGTCGAATTCTCCGGCTGGGAGTGGGGATTTACCACATGCCCGGAGCAATTCATTGACCTGTTGCTCCAGAAATGCGACACGATCGAGTTTCTGAAAATTTAATAGGATTTGATGGGTTTTCGAGTTTTTTCAGGTTGATTTTAGCGATTTCCGTTCAATTCCAGGCCATTTCAGGTTTACAATGACCTAAAACGACCTACAACGACTTAAAACGGTTTAGAACGGCCTAAAACGGCTTAGCCAACCTAAACCAGCCTAAAACGGTCTAACCCGTTCACATAGCTCCCTAAGATGACCTGAACAAATTCTTGCCACGATTTTTGTTCAGACTAGGCAGTTTTAGGCCATTCCAGGCTGTCTTAGGCTATTCTAGGTAATTTTTTCTCATTTTTTGGACATTTTTGGCTAGTTCCGTCAATTTTAGCTCCGTTTGGGCAGTTTTGTTCCAATTCACCCTGTCTTAGGCTATTCTAGGCCATTATGAGCTGACCAGGACAGTTTCGGGATTTTTGAGCCCATTTCAGGCCATTTCAGGCAACTCTAGGATCATTTTGAACGATTCTAAGCAATCTAGGCCGTATTCTGGCCATTTCGGGCTGTCTTTGTGTCGGTCGGTTTGTCTGTTAGTCGGTCGTTCCGGAACATTCTGCCGTCTTCCAGACTATAGTTTTGGCGAGAATTCAAAATATCGAAAGTTTTGGCGGGAAATCGAATTTTCAGAAAATTCGCGGAAAGTCAAAAACTTGATAATTTCAACTAAAACTCAACATTTCAGATACATTTGGCGGAAATTCAAAATATCGACAATTTTGGCGTGAATCCAAAGTTTTGAAAATATTGGCGGGAATTCAAAAAATACTAAAATTTTGGTGGGAATCCGAAAAATCGAAAAGTTTGGCGGGAATTCAAAAATTCAAAACTGAAAATCCACCGGATTTCAGGCCAGTTTCAACTAAGAAATGTTTGTGTCTGTGTGTCTGTGCGCCTGTCTGTCTGCCTGTCTGCCTGTCACCTTCCGGAACATTCTGCCTCTTCCAGACGATAATTTTTGGCGGGAATTCAAAAGTTCGAAATTTTGGCGGGAATTCAGAAATTCGAAAAAATTCTAACATTTTGGCGGGAATCCACAAAAAGTCAAAAAATTTCGGCGGGATTTCAAAATTTTTAAAATTTGGCGGGGATCCAAATTTTCGAAAAAACCAACCTTTTGTTTTGGCGCCGACTTCTTGTTCTTCTTCTTCCCCACAGCCTTCTTGGGCGCTCCCCCAGTACGTTTTGCCTGTGGCACCGCCCCTCTGACTGCAATTGTTGCTCTCTTCACTGGAGCCGGTGCCGTACTTGGCCCCGCCTCCTCCTCCTCCTCCTCCTCCTCCTCATCACTCGATTCCTCAGAAGAGGTGTCCACCGGATCATTGGCTGCTGGGGCTCCACTATTGGCGGATGTCCTTGGAGCCGATGAGCTTGGAGCAGATGGTCCTGTACGACGGGGATCCCTTGGAGCTGAGCTTGGAGCATCGACAATCGCTGGAGGAGACGATGGTGTTGTTGTTGGCTCAGCCAGGTTTGGTGGATCAAAGTCGGGCTGAAAAATGTCATATGTGAACTAGGTAGATCGGTCTGTCTGTCTGTCTGTCTGTCTGACTCACCATTGGAGCAGCTGGAGCCAAATCCCTGGAAGTTCTTGGAGCTGCTGAGCGTTTGGCGATTGCGAAAATCCTCGGAGCTTGCTCATTTGCTCTCTGTCCAACCACGACTTCAGATGGTCTTGGAGCCGAAATCGGAGCACCTGGAGCAACTTCATCCTCCTCCTCACTGAGCACAATTACGGCGCTGCTTCTGTGTGGAGCCGTGGAACCCGATGAGCTCCGGAGGGCTCGTGGTCCTGAATTGGATGAGCTCGGAGCATCATCTCGTGGAGCGCTCTCCATCCTCTCCTGAATCTTCTTCCACTTCTCCATATTCATCCGGAATCCCTCGTCGTCGGTGAGCTTCGGATTCTCAGAGTCGCACCCTCGGCGGTCCACATCTTTGCACTCAAACCGCTCAATGTTGTTGTTGTCACGACCGTCGATTTTTCCTTCACTATCACGCTTCCACATTCCACATCGCCCTGGAAAAATAAGCCATTTTTGAATTCCCGCTAGAATTTTTTGAAATTTTGAAGTCCCGTCAAAACTGTTGAATTTTCAAATTCCCGCCAAAATTTTTGATCTTGCCACGAAAACACAAAATCTACCATAACTCAGCTATTTTTGGTCCAAACGCGATGAAATTAACATTTTTGAAATCAGCTAATCGAGACGGTTTGAATGGGTACAATCATGGCCGGGTTTAAAAAATTTCGATTTTTACTTTGAAGGCGCATGCCCCCCCCCCTTCAAAATTCCGTAACTCGGTTAGTTCTGGTCCACTCTCAATAAAAATTATAGTTTTGAATGCAGATCAAGGCGGTTTAGATGAATATAATCATAGCTAGGTTTCAAAAGAAAATGTTATTTGTTGCCTTAAAGGCGAATGGCCCTTCAAACTACCGTAACTCGGAAAAACTTACAACAAGAATACCACGGCGCGCATTCCCTCTTTTTCAACGCCACCATTCGATCATCCAATTGTCGTCTAACAACACATCGAACACCGTACGCATCCGCATAACCGATCTTGTTCCAGAACCCGGCCACAGGGTCCGCCCCCAAGTTTCCAAGCTCCGCCCTAATCCAGTAGGTGGAAAAGTACTCAAAGTACTCCACCAATCTTTCGTTGCACTTCTTGATAAGAACCTTGAAATCCAGGGAGCCGGAGAAGTCTTGCTTGGATGCTGACGGTAAAAAAATGGCCGGGTTGAGGTTAACGATGGCGCAGACTCCAATGGAATTCTCGTTTTTGAAGAATGGTGATGATTTGTGTCCCCAGACGATAAGTCGATTATTCATGAAGAAATGGATTCCGTTATCGGCCCGATGGACGGTCTGTACTCCACAAAGAACTTTAATAGTGTCCGATTTGAAGAGTTTCTCGACGTCAGAGTTCTCTTTTTTCAATGCGTCCAGCTTCGAATTGGCGTCCTTCAATCGTATATCTAGCTGGGCTTTTTTGCCAATCCCGGCTGGCGTTGCAAGATATTCGGGTCTCAAATACGCCAGATCACTCTCCACGATCTTCTTCTCCATATCCAATATCTCCAAATTTCGCTCTCGGTCGTCTTGACACTTTTTGAAGAGGTCCTTGAAGGTGGTGGTAGGAATCTCGGCCTTGAACTTTGCCATCCATGGTTCGATGATTTTTATGGGGCGAACTTTGGTTCCTTGGAGGTAGATCTGCAAGAAAATTTTTCTTTTGAAACCTAGTACTGACACTAAATCGGGGCCAAACGGCCTGAAACAGCACTAAATCCGCCTAACTTAGTCTAGACGGCCCAAATCGGCGCAAAAAAGCGGTCAAACGGTCCAAAATGGGTCTAGGCAGGTCCAATTGGCCTAAATTAGCCCAAACTGGACACGATGGCCTGAAAAATGGCCAAAAAACGGTCAACCGGCACAAAACGAAGCTTAACCAACTTAATCAACTTGAAAGGCCCTAAATCGGACTAAATTGGCCTAGATGGCCCAAACCGGACTTAGGTCGGCCTAAATCAGCCCAATCTAGTCTAGATAGCCTAAATCGGCACAAATTTCGAAATTTTACACAAAAAAAACTAACCGTCATATATGGTTTCAAGTATAACATCGAGAAGAACGCTCTCAAAGACTGGTGATGGAACGGCCTGGTGTCATCATGAATCATGAAATCATTGGGCTGGAAATCCATGATATAGTTTCCATTCATCATGGCCGCCGATTTTCGGATCCATCCAACAATCACAAGTGTCCCAGACTCTCCAGTGATCTTGGCGAAGAGCTCCTGGAGTGTACGTCTTCCCAGTGGTCCATACTCCTGAATCACATTCAATTGTGACTCATGATTCTGGATTCCTTCCGCTGTCCGTGCGAATGGTTTGTATGTGGAGGTGAACGAAGGGCAGGGGACCATGAACTCGGTGGTGATGTTGTTCTGCTTGTGGAATTTGGTGGAGAGCAGCATTGTGGTGTAGACCTCGTCCTTTTTGGTCAGCACCATCACTTCTTGTCCCAAATGGAAGGCTCCGGTCTTCAGGCCTAATCCGTACCGTCCGATGCTGGTGGCCGTCTTTTCCGAATGGCCGAATGAGATCACTTGGATCATCTCACTGCGGCTCATTCCGATTCCGTCGTCGAGAATCTCTATTGTTCCGTTCGCTGCGTCTGAAAATCGGAATTTCGGTTCCAAATGGCGAAAATTTTTTCGGAAAATGACAGAAAAAACTTTTTTTTTTCGAAAATTTTGGTTTCGAGTTTTGGCTTTTGAGGGTGGTGAAACATTTTTTGCCGAAAAATTTAGCGAACATTTTCCGCACAGCCCTGTTTTGAACTGACGAGTTCTTTTTGGCCTGTAAGGCTAGATTTTGCCCGTTTTGAACCTAGTTGGCCCATTTGGCCCATTTTTCCCGAATTGACCTGTTTGTATGTGGTCCAAATCGGCTCAAACAGGTCTAAGCGGCCTAAATCGGCCTAAATTAGTCCGGAAGGCCTAAACCGGGACTAACGGCTCAAATTGGTCCGAACGGCCTAAATCAGTCCAAAAGGCCTAAATCGGCCCAACGGGTCTAAATCGGCCTCAATCAGTCCAAAAGGCCCAAATCGGCTCAAACCTTTCGAACCAGCCTAAATCGGTCCAAACGGCCTAAATCAGTCCAAAATGCCTTAATCGGCTCTGACGAGTCATATTGGTCCGACGACCTAATTCGGTCCAAACCAGGGCTGTGCAATAAAAATCGAGAATTTTTCGCACAGCCCTGGTCTAAACGACCTAATTAGGCCTGAGCAGTCCAAAATGATCCAAGTGGCATGTCATGTCCGACACACTGACTGATTCGAGCAATTTCGGGTCAAGCAAGTCGATTCAGGCCTGTTCATTCGGTCCAAATCGGCCTGTTTGATCCGATTCAGGCCAATTGGGCTGGTGTGAGCCGGTATGGTTTAATTTGGCCAATTTAGGCCTTTCTGGGACTTGGGCTCCATCTTTCTGCACTAATTTTGGCTGACCCAGGCCGTTTGGAGCATTTTGGGCCTCATCGGGCCAGAATGGGGCAAACGCCTTAGGCCGTCTGTACAAGTTTGGACCCATTTAGGCAGTTCAGACAGATTTAAGCTTTTTTGGGTTAATTTAGGCCATGTCTATCTCTGAAGTGTGGCGAACGGTTTAGGTCACCTGGACTAATTCTGGCCGATTTAGGCCCTTCTGAAACGATTTTGACCATATCGGACCAAAGTGAGGAAAACGATTCAGACCGTCAGCACCAACTTGAGCGAGTTATGCTTTTTGGGCCAATTTAGGCCTTTTTTCGGCCTTATTCGGGTCGTATCAAGCCAAACGGACCGGTTCGACTCGAATTTTTGGTTCTAATTCTGGTTAGCCTCCATCACGATTGGAACCAGCGCGAAAAAAGAAGGGTTCAGGCCCGAATCCAACCTAAGCTCTCAAAAAAACAAGACTTACCGTAACTGACATAGCAGTTCTTGGCCTTCGCATCATATGCATTGTCGACGAGCTCGGCGACGGCGGAGAACGGCTCCGAGTGCGTGGACCTGAAATTTGGTAGGGTGAGATTGGTGATTTTAGGCCTAAATTGGCCTGAATTAGCTTGTTTGGCCTGGTTAAGCCTGACTGAATTCGAATCAGCCTGAATCGGTCTATTTTTTAGCCAAAAAGCTCATTTTGGGCCCAACCAGACGAAAACTTCAAGATTTTTTAGCCCGAAAACCCAAAAAATGCTCTATTTTTTGCCTAAACTCACTGGAAAGTGTTCAAGAGGTTGAACGAAGTGCTGGCCTGTCTGAGGGAGGCGAGGTTGAGTGCCATCTCTGAAAAATTGAAAATTATAGGTAAAAATTGGAAAAAAAATTGGAGAAAGTTGAGGAAAAGTGGTGAGAAACGCGAGAAATTATCTCGGCGTAGCCCGACCCGGATTCAAAAATTTTATATTTTTTTCTTTTCTGAAAATTGTATATCAATATGACCCTGGAGCACAAAAACAACGTGAGAAACCTAAAACCTCCAAGCTATACTGAAAAAACGCTGATTTTCCATAAAGAATCCAGAAAAAACTGACAAAAAACGGCCTAAAATGAGAAGGCGCCAAAACCGAAGAATCGATTATGAATGTGTGTATACACCGAGACGCGCATTTGCACACCCCCGTCCCTTTTTGCCCACACGGTGATTTTTCGAGTACAACTTTGTCGCGTTTTAGGCCATTGCCGCCGACGCCGAAAACTCTTCCATCATGGAAAAATGTACTGGGAAATCGCCTTTTTTCGCTTTGACGACATTTTTCTCGAAAACTTATCGATAACTTTATTTCTAATTTTGCGTGCTGATAATAAATGATTTGAAGTATATCTCGTTAAATTCATGTGCCGATTGGGGTCAAATGAAGCAAGTTCTAAGTCAGAATAAACGACTGCAACACTAAAAAATCGGGAATTTTCTGCGTTCGCATTGCAAAAAGGTGTGCGGCAGCGTTGCATTTGGTGGGCCCCGCCCCCTTTTTCGCGTGGACGAGCTTCACGCCCGGTACAACTAACTTGTACTCGGAAAATCACCGTGGCCCACCTTCCCTCACGCGCAAACATCCTCCAGTGTCTGGGAGGAGGAGAGGGGAAGAGAAAAAAAGGGAGACAGGCGATGGGCTTGAAGATAAAAACTACCGTATCTCGGTCAGTTTTGGTGAAATCTCATTGAAAATTATGTTTTTAGAATCAGCATGTAAAGCCGGTTCGAATGAGTATAATCATGACTAGATTTCAAAAAAAAATTTTGCCTTAAAGGCGCACGGACTTCCCGACTATAATAATTCGGTCAGTTTTGGTCCAAACTCGAAGATTTCAAATTTATTGAGTCAGTAATGAAAACAGTTGTCATACTCATTCCATCGACAACACCCTATTTTTCAAAACTATCCAGGGCCGCGCGAACGCAGCCCCGTTACGCAAAAATTAAGCTGTTGGCGAATCTCAACTCGAGACTGCCACACAGGCCAGCCCATCCGAAAGTGCAATGGACAGGCCTCACCATGGGGATTCCGCCTTCATGATCGCGGAATTACCCCCAGCCAGGTAAGTTTATGAGTCGTCGGGCTGTGGGGGTAGTGGTGTTCAGTGTACCGACAATTCCCGGGTTCCGCCGCCCGCTATGTTTTGTGTGTACCTTGACTCCGCCCCTCCAAACGGAGGCAAGAGAGGAGAAATTGTGTGTAGTCGCGAGGAAAAGGCAAAAGATGTACGGTATTGGGGAAGAAGACAGAGTTGATGCAGCATTTTTTGATATGGGATTCGAAATTAAAATAAAACCAAGGCACAATGTTCTCACTTTCTGACAGAAGAATTTTTCTTTTGTTGGTTTTTCTTCTTGTCATTCATTTATTTCAAGTAACAAATTCAGATTTTTTTCAACATTAATTTATTGAATAATCAAAGTAAGAAATAGATCACGGTGTCATTTAAAGAATACAGGGACTGGTGTGGCAATGGTGAGAACTTTTATTCACAAAAACTTTAAAAAAGTTTTTATTCAGAATTATCCATAAAAATCTTCCTTTAATTGTACTTGACTAGGAAATTGTCAACTTCGGATGGGGTTTTTGAACAGCGATAAGAACTCCTCTATGAGGTCTCCGATGATGAATGAAGATGACGTCTGAGAAAAAATTGGTAAATACTGTCATTTGACAATCGAGAAAAGAATTCAGAGTATTCATCATGGAAGAGTCAATGAAATTTGTCTTCAGCTTTCTAGGGTTGGAAGATTTTCTAATTTAATTGCGTTTTTGCATCAGATGTTCAACTTAGAATCGATAACAGTCTTCTATTGTTTATTGTATTTTTTCTACGAATGTTCCTCCTAACGCATACCTTTGGTACTAAGATGTGCACATCTTGCATCTTTCTCTCAATCTGTTTTGATTTGACTGCGAGTTTTTCTATCGTGTCAGCGACCACTCCGTTGTCAGCTGCCGTCCATTCATCAAACGTCCTTTTGTGAAGAACGCTGACGATTCACGGTCCAATATCTACAACTAGAAGAATTATGGATTAGAGAGAAAATTGGCAAACATGTTTACTACCACTATTTATTTTCTCTCTTTTCGAAATTTTGAAGTTACGAGTTGTTAGAGTGATGCTTTTACAATATTATTTAAACCAGACTTGAAGAAACGATGAAAGAAAAAACGAGTATAAAGAAACTACAGTATAACAACAAGTCCTTATAATACTATTTTATAAAACTTGTGTGCCCTAGTACTGCCTCCAAAAATTAATGTTGCTCTCTAAGTTGTAAAAGAACTTGTAAAAGTAGTGAAAAAAATAAGATAATGAATGGGCGCTCGCCAAAACTCAGGGTTTTTTGTCCGGTTTTATTGAATCGGTTCACAAGTTACTACGAAGGTACCCTATTATGAAACCATCCGTTTTTCAAAACTTCGGGTACAATACCTTTCATCCTGTCTACAAGATTTCACTTTATTGCGGATAATCACGTAAAGAGATCTGATCAGACTACACACAAAAAAACTGTTCTGGAGCAACAGGTCCGATTAAGCCAAAACATACTTTTTTGATCCATTAGAGATGTTATGCTCCTCCAACTCATTGAGCAATTATTATTTTAAAAATTCAGAATAATCGGAAAAAGCACCAAGTCCGAAGGTACAGATAAAAATTTGAAGAACCTCATTTTCCATGAAAAGAAGGGCATCGCCTCAACTTTTGGTTGCATTCTGAGAAGGTTCCAAATTGTGATGAGTAATTCCACTGATTGATAAATCAGTGATCAACAATCACATTTATTTTTTGGCCAGCAAAAACAAACAATTCCACGTTTCCCATCCCAACACTGTTATGAATCATCAGGCCTCTCCTTCTCCACGACGGTCCTGTGACAAATGCTTGCAGAGTTTTTTCTCTGCGTCTCCAAATTATCGGAAATAGTTTGAAGATTTCATTCATTCATTCTCTGTCTTTTGCATGGTTAGCTGTTCTTACTGACCTCCCTCTTATTTATTATTCTGAAATTAAAAAAGAAATATATCAATGCAAGTTGAATTTCAAAAGGTGAGATAAACTTTTCTTGAAATTTGAAAGATGTATTTTAGCTTCGACGATGTTGTTTTGTAGAAATATGACTATAAACCTTTTTTGAATTTTTTTTTCGAAAAAGATCACTGAAAGAAAGGAAACATTTCCCGTTTTAGTGAAAAAAATAGTTTTTTTTTATCCAATACAATTCAAAAAATTTTGTTTCAGCTATGGTTCTGACCACTGGAGATGAAATATGGGAAAAGAGTCGGCGATCGAGAAGCTGCTGCTGGACGAATACCAAGGGCAAATCGACAATTCAGGACGCTTGAATTTGACTTTTTTAAAAATTGTCAGTTTTTTAAATCTATGTTTCGGCTTCCCTCTAACTTTTATATTTTGTTTTGATGATAAGGTTGTTTCAAAGTTATTTTCAGTGTTTTTTTTGTATAACCGATCATTGTCTCTCATTCACCTTCCCACTCTATTTTGTGAACCCCATTTTTATTCCCTTGATATTGCTCATTTACTCTTTCATAGACAAGTACATCCTACACAATATGGCAAAAATTAATTTCAATAAATTTTAGTCAAAAAAACTTTGAAATCTAAAGAAATTCATCTGCTATACTTTGCTGGAAAGTGAGCACTCTGAAAATTCTATTTTTTTTTGGGTTGTGTTCATAAAGGTATTGGAAACGCTTTGCACACTCTTTTCTTCTTTTTCCGCCAACACACACATATTTCCCCTCCCTCGCCTCTAATTGAAGGGGCGGAGTCGAAGCACACACAAAACATGGCGGGCGGCGGAACCCGGGAAATGTCTGTACACTGACCACCACTACCCCCACAGCCCGACGACTCATAAACTTACCTGGCTGGGGGTAATTCCGCGATCATGAAGGCGGAATCCCCATGGTGAGGCCTGTCCATTGCACTTTCGGATGGGCTGACCTGTGTGGCAGTCTCGAGTTGAGATTCGCCAACAGCTTAATTTTTGCGTGACGGGGCTGCGTTCGCGCGGCCCTGGATAGTCTTCAGAAATAGTGAGTTGTCAATATAATGAGCATATAAACGGTTTTCATTACAGATTTTAAGAATGCGGAAGATAAAAACAAGAAAAAATTCAATGAATTGAGATATCTGAAACACTTTTCAATAACGGATTAAAAAATCTAATGAAATAGACAAAGCAACAAACTCGCAACTGAAAACGTCTAACTCATCTGGGCCTGAAGTAATGGTCGCACAACGTGGGTCTTCCAATTTTTCCAGTACAAAATGGCTTGGGTTTTCACGTGGCGTTCGTATAATTATTGACGGTAATGTATATTTGACTCATACAGATTCAAAATCACTTGTAGAAAGTTTGACTCTGAAATTCTGGAACCGAAAATTGTTGAGATGTGCGGCATCACTAAATGCTTGTTGAGATTGTCAAAATTATTTCTTGACCGATAAGTGAATATTTTGACAGTTTCTTCTACTGTGAGTAACAGAGGCATCTTCAAGGAGTGGCCCAGAAATAAGAGTGCGTTTTTTATGGGTCAGTAGCCTTTTTCATTCAGATGCGAATTGATCTTTACTGATTTTGTTGACAACGTTCCAATCCCGCACTTCTTTTTTCATTTTGATGAATGGCATCATATGCAATCTCCGAATTTTTGGTGAATCTTACTTGTGCGTTTTCATCTTGGAATCGTATAGAAAACCCTATCAATCTTGTTTGTACTGCCAGTCTGGGGCTGAGTTAATTAAACAAGAGATGGTAGGGAGAGACTTCATTTAAATTCCGAAAATGATACCATATGCTATTTCCGGATTTTTGGTGAACCTCATCCAGTCGTCTTATTTTGTGAAGTCGCATCAATCTCATTTTTACTCTAGTCTGGAGGGTGAGTTAATTAAACTGTTGAACGTAGGGCTCGACTTTTCCTCATTTAAATTCAGAGAGCGCCCACCTCATCAATCAGGTTCGCCCTCTCGGTAGTCTTTTCTTTCATTAAAATTTAGATTGGATTCTGGCTCCTCCCTTTTTTTTGGCTTTTCTCCAATCTTGGCTCCTCCCCTTTACCGAGGTGAGCCGCATCGATCTCTGCCTCTTCACTCTACCACAGTCATCTGGAGATGAAGTCGTCTCTCTTGATTGTCCTTTTCCTTATGGGAGCCATTTCGGCTTTTCCGTTTGGAAAAACTACTGTATTCTTCGGAAACGGAACTGTTCATTGTAACCTTCCAAACAAGTGGTGGTGTTTCCAAGTCACCGTCTACGAGACGGACTACCCATTGTGAGTTCATTTCAACTGTTTCAGCTTGACTAGCAATTTTATGATGATGAAACAATGTCGACAGTTGATTAACTAGATTTTCATAAAGTCTCAATAAGAATGAGCGACTCAACGATGGGTCACAAATCAACATGAGAGCTTCCCATAAAATTTTCAAAAATACATAGCGACTTTTAGTACACCTCACAAAGCAAGGGTTCCCATAATTTTTTTGCAAAAAATGATTGTTTCGAAAACATGAATTTTACTAATAACCTAATGGTGTATCTTGATTTTCTAAGACTTCATTCAAGTCAGTCATCTAATGATTCACTACTAGCATACTTGGAACGGAAGAAAAATTGAAAAATCGTCGAACCACGAGTTCCTCTTCTTAAAAATCCCCATCGAACCTTATTAATTTTCGAACTGGGCGTGGGACTTCTCCCGAAGTTCTGTTTTTTTTTCCACAACCTAATATGATAAAATAGTATCAAAATAACGGAAACTGCCTAACTTCTAGCCGCGACGACAAAATCGACTTCTTTGGAAGCAGATGCACCAAAGGATCAAGCTACAACTATGAGTTGAGAGGAATCCAGGACGGGGATGGTGGATTCTGGAACGTAAGACTTTTTCTTGAAATGTGTTTGCAATTATATTACTCTCAATTCAGACTTTCTACGAGTTGGATTTCTACATCATTCACAACTGCACCAATCACGGAGCTAAGATGCGCCAAATCCGAAGAAACACTCAATATGCACCATCAAGCGCCTCGTAAGTTGTCTTACAATTCAAACTTAGCGCTTCAATAAAAAACACCATTGAGGTTTGTTGAAATCAAGCAATGGAACTCTAGCATCACCAACTTGGGAGTAGAAACTTTTGCATTCTTTTAAGCGTCGAATCAACTTCTCACTGTTCTGTCACTTCTCTTTATTTTCAACTTTTTTTTCCGTATTATTTTATCTCCGTCAATCAATCTCTTCTCTTCAATGTTCTCCCGGCCATAAAGCCTCTCTTGCTCTCTTGTCAATTCATGCGACTTCTGTGGAAATAAATCAATTATGTTAACGTTCCATTGTCGGTAATCTTATTGAAAAACATAATTCATTTCGCCTCCGAGATAATGAACCGAAAAATAAAAAAGAAGCAGTTCTCATAAAAATTGGGCTGTCAAATCGGGCCGCGGCCGTTTTTATATCTCGCTTCCTAGCGGTCGGATCTTTTCGATACAAGAGGTGGCCTTGTAGAGCACAAAAAGTTATGCATTTTGGTAAAAAGACGGCCCGGAATTTGTTATCCGCGGCCGGCCGCGGCCGGCCGTTTGACAGCCCTGCATAAAATCACCACAACTGGAAGCGACGTTCTTTGAACTGAAATATTATAGAACTTCTCGATGGGTTTGAACCCCATCACATATGGGTTTTGAAAATTTGTGAATCTAATTTACGTTTTTTATTTTGATTTTATTTATAGTGAAGAACAATCAATCACATTTATATTCCAGTCTGGCGGGTGGGTTAATTGAACTGGAGACTACCGTTCTCGATTTTTCTCTCATTTGAATATGAGAAATGGAGCTTCTCCTATGCTCTCATGGCATCATATGTTATTTCTGAATAGCTGGTAAATCTTACCTATGCTTCTTAATTTCGAAAGCGTATAGTGAAATCTCATCAATCAGCATCCAGTCTGACGGGTGGGTTGATTAAACTAGAGACTATCTTCCACGACTCTTCTTTTATTCAAATTCAACAAATATAGCTTTTTCTATGCGCCCACAAAAGGTATTTTCATATCTGCAAAGCCCGAGTATTTTTTCGGTTTTTCATAATGGAAATATTTTTGAATTAGAAGTTTTTATTAATAACATATGAAGTTCGAAACCACTGTTAGAGGATTTGTTCTACACGTTGGTAACATTCAAAGTTGCAGCAGTCAGAAGTTGCAATTATATCGTCGTTGCCAGGTAGTCATTCCCATTAACATCAATTTTTCAAAAACTTGAAAGCGAACACTTCGTAATTGGTTTCCAACAAATGACGTAATAGATGCTAGAATGAGTAAAAAAATGTTTTGAAAACTATCGCATTTCTCAAATCTTCAAAACAAAAAAAAAGAAAAATATAAAATGAGCTCACCTTTGAGCCTGTAGTATTGTATGAATATATGTAATTTTAGATTAGTAACAGAATTTTTGAATAACTAAAAATAATCAAACAATTTCTCCCATTAGTCCTAAAACACGGAAAAGACATAGTACGAAATAGAGCACCCAACACGGGGCCTTTCGACAAGACTGAAAGAATTCAGGTGAAATTTTCAAAAGAAGTTGAGAGGCAAGATAATATGAACTGGTTAAAGACGCAGAGATTGAAAAGATTGTTATCAGAGAAGTATGCAAATTTGAAACTTGTTGATAAGCAACAAGATTGGGAACTCGCTGGTCTAGCTATACGAATAAATTAGTCGTATGTAGTCCAGTTTGAATTTTTCAATTATGTGGTCATGCTCGAGTGAATTAGGAGAGGCTTGAAAAAACTTTGATTGAAAACAGAAAATATCAAAAGCGTACTAGATAGAGTTTTGAAACCTTATGCAGAGCTATGCAATTGTGAAATTACTGGTCTTCTCTGGAAAGACTGGCGATTGGGTTTCTAGAAAAAAGCTCATTCAAAACACAAGATGAGGTACATGGGTGAAAAAAAAAACACCTTCCACAACAATGGATGCTCAAACGGTATTAGTTTTCATTCTCTTTACTGGAACACATTGTACTATAGAAATCTCCGTGGTTTCCATTTCTATCATCTTCAATGCAACTCTTTTTCAGTTTTCGCTACTTTTACGAAGTTTTCATGCAATTTTCAAATCTTCATTGAATATCAACACTCATCTTCAAAGAAAAATTATCATTCCTACTTCCCGGAAAATCCCTCGTACCCCATGATGTTAGTGACCAGCTTCCCTTGATTAGTGAGATTGATGTCGACGGATTTGTAGTACGTCCTGAAATTTTAAACTCTGATTTTGTGATAAGAAACAATGTTCATTACTTATCCCTGAACGGAAACTCTCCAAGTGGAACGGACAGTTTGCGGTACGGTTTCTCTGGATGAGTGCAGCTGTGTACAATAACCATGTAGGCTTCGTAGGCGGACTGAAGTTTAATCTTCAACACATTTCTCAAATCGAGACAGACTTACCGTTGTGATCTCGTCTCCATCTTGTTCTCCAGTGATTTCGTAGTAGTGAGGGTCACGGGATACTTTTGGACCTTGAATTGTCATTACATCATCACCGGATGAGCTGTCTTTCTCCCAGAGAACCATGCGATATTCGAAATCGGGCATATCACAGACAAAGTTTCCGGTGAAAACAAACTTGGTGGCGACGGACTCCACGTGACCAAAGAGGATGGGAAAAGCGAGAAAAGAGAAGAAAAGGCGAACCATGTTTCGATTCGAATGCGGGACACGGAGGTTGGGAGCGTCTTTTATAGGAGAAAGAAGTGGGCGGAAGATAATCGAATTATTGTCAACAAACCACATTGTACGAGAAATTTGAGAAAAACGTTTTATGAGCATGGGAATGTTCGGCCATAAACTTCCTTTAGGAAAAATTATTGAAGACAAAGGAAAAAAGAGCGGTATAGTAATGACATGAAAGGAGGTCTGACAGCAAAAGGTTACTAAACCAAAAAAAGTAACGTTGGTGAATACACATAAGTTTTCCCGGAAGACAGAGTTCACCGTCTTTACTGTTTACTCGATTGGCTTCCAACTTTTGCAAAGCGTAAGAAAACGTTGCAGCTTTATGAGAAATTGCATCTGAGCTAGAGAAACATCTAGAGACAAATTTTAGGGAGCATGGGTTCTCACTAACAAAGGAAGTACATGGCAACGCAGTTTAAAAATCTTCCAGAAATTTGTGAGGACACAGTTTCAAACATGGACTATCCATTCATGAAATAAAATCTCCCCAAAAAAAGTTTTGGAGCCAATTTCTGAACTCTCGAATTCCATTTATGGTTAAGGGCTCACCCGTTCGGACGGACCTCTGGCACATAGTCTGGCACACTCTTGATCCAGTGGAAGACAACGTTGGTGGCGCAGCAGTGAAGCGCGCTGGTTGTGGTACGAAAGGTTGTGAAACGTTCTTCACCTCACGCAAGTTTTTTTTCTAGTTTTCTTCTCGTTTTCTTTTTCTAGTTTTCTAAGTGTTTCTAGTTTTTTTGTATTTACTTTCAATTTTCAAAAAACAGTTTAGAAAAGTTGTTTTGATGAATTGAGTGAATTTCCGGCCTTCTATAGGTCACTTTGAATAATCTCCGATCAAAAACTCAAACACCTTTATTTAAAACCACGCCGCAATCCGCTACCATATCGTTAGCTGGAAATAATCTAAGGATGCAAGACTATCAGTACAACCTAATATGTGCAAATGATAACGACATGCAGGAATGTTTAGGAATGTATTTTACTCTGATTTCTGTTTGCTGTAAAACGTCCACTACTCAGAAAAAAGCCTACCTCCCCGCTCTGTTCCTTACGGTTCGAATTAACACATGGCTTATCTCGGTTTCCAGGAACAATACAAAAATATGGTCAACTAATAAATTATTTGGAATCACACTGATTATTAAGTATCTCCGCCCCTAATTGAGATTTACTGATTTGAACCAAATTGTACTATATACTCTTTGTGCGTAATTATTGAAGAATGAAAATTATTGAATTCTGACACGTTCAACATTTTTATAATATTTTCCAATCATTGTTGGCGCCATCTTAGCAATTGAAAGGTTTCGCATTGGTGTGAAATGTGTTCACACCTAAGGTCGATTTGTGCTGAATCTCCCTTCACCCAGGTTCCTTCACCTTCACCCCAGTTCCTTCAGCCTAGGAGTCAACTTTTCGATTTTGTGCGTGACGCGTCGCTGTTTGCGTTGCGGTTCTGGATGTCAACACGATTCGTCTGCCTGACACCTTCATTCTCACTCTGATGCTCAGTACGAGGTGAGGTCTTCTTTTTTCTTCTCTTTGTCTCGTCCTATTGTATTCGATCCTTTGACTGTCCTTTAATAGTCCCACTCTTTGCTTTTTTTTCCTTCCGTATCCATAGCTTTTTACCCACATTTTCTTGAATCTTCATCAAGAACCAACCGCTCTCATTTCCACTCGCCCAGTGTGTGGTTTTTTTATGCACCCACTATTTCGGTAACCTAAAAATCCGCCGCCTAATGTACATATGCCTTTTCTTCCTAGAATCTTCAGAACATATTCTTAGACCATAGCTCCCAGTCCTAATTTCAGATCTAAATTCAATTTTCTCATTCCTCATCATTTTCCTATCACCGTGTAAGAGTGTATTTTTGTTATATTCCCCCAATAAGCCCTAGAACATTCTGCTAATTTTAGTTCCCCCCCCCCACTTTATGATTCGTTAATCCTACCTTAGTCCCTGGGGAAATGCGTATCTACACGTGGCCATAGAGACCGTCATTCACTCTCCAACACACGGTTGTAGAATTAGACGTCTTCTTTTTCTCACTGTCTTTCCTCTGCTCGGGTAGCGAGACTGTCCCAGGTCAATCAATTATTTTCCCTCCTTAACGTAGTGGTTTCTTACTTTTTTCTTTGTTCTTTTTCTTTCTCTCTCTTTTTTCACTTCAATTGTTTTTGTCTTCCAGAAAATGCCTGCCACTATCAACGTCGCTTTAACCCCAGAATACGACTCTATCTGGCAGAACTGCTCCAACCTGGGGCATGACATGATCATCACCACGCAGATCCGAAGAATCTTCCCTACAATCGAATATATAATCAGTGGTTTGGAGGAGAACAAGTTCTACAAAATGTCCATTCATATGGATTTTGTCGACAATTACAAGCTGAGATTTGACAACATGACGGGAGAATATACCACTTCGATCTCCAGAGAGCCGAAAGCTGAGCCTAGAATTGTGTGGCATCCCAAGGGATCTCAGAGTGGGCAGGAATGGATGTCGAATACTGTCAGTTTTGATCATGTGCGGATCACTTGCAAGAAAATTTTGGAATCCGAATCAAAGAATATCGTAAGTGTTTCCTGGTGTCCGGGTGTTTAGTAATGTTAATTCTTTTCAGGTGCATCTGCTCAGTGCCCATCGATATATTCCCGTGTTGACAATCTACGAGAACGATCTGCCCATTCACACTGCCAAGATTCAACACATGGTTTTCAATGCAAGCACACAGTACCATGTGAGTTGTTTAGTCTTCGAGATCCATATTCATACAGTGTCTGCCGTTTCACTATCTTTTAGAGAGAGCAGTACACTAGTTTCCTAATTTATCCTAGCCAGCTAGCCTATTGAGAAACTAGAATAGAAACTATGACGTATCCTTTTTTTCAAGCTTTTTACTTTTTCTAACAATTTGTTTTTTCAGAGTAACGGAGTCCGGGAATACAAAAGGTCTATTAACAAGTTTTCGACAAAATCTGAGGCAGAGGAGAAAGTGGGCATCGTGAGCAGCAGAAAACGAGGTTTCAATAACCCGGAGACCTTGGAAACAGCCAAACAGCCTAAACTCTCAGGTTTTATGATGGAGGACTTGATTGGGAAGGATGTGCCATCGACTTCTTCTGTAGCTCATCCAGGGCACTCTGGAGCAGGCCTCTCCAGATCAGTGCAATCGGCTACTCCAAAATCTCGGGGAAAGAAATCCATCAAGTCCATAATCCCGTCTCCGCCATTAGCTACTTCTCTTCTGTGTTCTTCGGCTTTCGGAGCTCTTCCAGCTCCAGTCTCGTCAAATCTTTCCATTTTGACTCCACCCATCACTCCAGGATCGGCTGAAGTGAAAACTCCACCAACTACACCAACCTCTCAACAGATCCATGGAGGTGCTCCTCCAGCTGCTCCATTGCGTCCAGCACGTGCAGCTGCCGTCAGCCCACTTTGTTCAACTCAAACTGCTCCTTCTCCGCCACTCATGGCTTTCCCTGAATTTCCAATGATGTCTTTTCCCATGATGCCCATGATGGTCCCACTTTTCAACCCGTTCTTGATTCCTCTCATGGCTAATATGTTCCCAATTCAACCCATCATTCCGTTCAACAATGACACTCAGACTCCTCCAGGAGCAACTGATGATAACATCTATGAGACTGCAGAAATTGATATTGCTAATTAGGGTTTGTTTGCCCACCCAGCATCTAAATTTTTCTCAATTTTTGATCCGATTTTGCGTTTTTCTCCTCTCCTATGATGTCTTCGCTCTGACTCGAGTGAATCTTTTTTCTTTTTCCTGTTATATTTTTATTTTTATTTTTAATTTTGTCCAATTTGGTCTCATTTGATCCTCTGAAATTTACAATAAAATGCAAAACATATCTTTTTTCACGGAATTCAATTTATTCTGATCAAACTCTAGTCTGATCAAACCATCTCTTCAAGAAACGGAGAAAGCGTAGACAGTTTTCAGATTAGTAAAAACCCAACAGTTATTTTTGACAATCCGTAACCACACCATTCTCTGAAGAGGTTGAGTGCAAGTTATTCACAAGACTACTCCAAAATTTACGTGAAGATTGTGTGAGACTTTCTCTAACTCGTTGACGTGCTTTGAGATCATGAACTTAAAGTTTTTCATTTATTCAAAGGGTGTTAATAAGGAATGGGAACTGTTTTTTCTGGTTAGGTCATTAATTTCCCGATTTCTCGAAGAAATACAAGTGATAAAAGCAATAAATGATGATATCTTGAAAATCAAACATTCGGTTACGGCACGGGACTTCAAAAAAACAACAACAGAGTGACAGGATGAACATTCAGTAAAAACTGAGACGATATGAAGTGGGAAGGTGGAGGCAACAGGAATAATGAGAACAAGTGAAATAATCTACTAGGTTGTTCCATAAGTCATTGACACTTTCTCATTTTTGTCAGTGTTCAATACTTCTGGAGTCCTACAAGAGCGGAATCATCTAACTTCTAATGCGCTGGCAAGAGGCCATCGACTCTGAGGGTGAATAGATCAATCATTAGAAATTGTTCCCTTTGAACAAAAATATTATTGAAAAATCGAGAAGTGTCAAAAACTTATGGAACAACCTAACAGAAAGGAATGGACGTAGAAAGTAGTAAAATACTATTGGGAGGAATACATCATTTCATTGCTTTTGTTTTTTGTTGTTCATGCTCGTCACAACGTCACTTCTGCTGACTTACTAGTGGTCTTCTATCAACACTTTGACTGTGGACTACTTGACAGTTTTGGAGTATCTAGAATTCAAGAGTCCAGTCATCGCAAAAATCATGACCACCTGAAAATTGCGCATCAATCGTTCTCAGGCGACCGACCAAACTCAACCATAGGGGCACCACAATCAACATAGGAAGCTTCTGAAAACCGTCAATCAATGCTTGGATGTGTTCTGAGTTTTCTGAACTGCAAAACTTCTTGGCATCAATTTTGGTAACTGTGTGATCCCTAGGAACCACAATATCGGATATGAATTCCAGACAAATATGAACCGCTTAAAGTTTGCTTTCAAGATGAACGTTGTAGGTGATTGAAAGAATCCGTAAAATTACTGAAGAAAAATGGCTGAATGGCGATGGCTAGAGTTTTATGCAGTTTCATCACAGCTGTCGTATAAATTACTGTAAAATAGATTCCTGTAAATCTTTATACCCAGGTTTTTTATACACAGGCTCCAGAATGTGTGGGGTACTGAAAGTATGGATAATCATCAGATTTCCGAGTATCCAGATGCTCAGCAGGTTGTATTCGCTTTTCAAGATGTTCAAATGTCCAGTTATCCCAATGTCAGATTTTCCGGTGTGCAGATATCTTTATACCAGTTATCAGGGTTTCATGATTTTCAGATATTCGGATAACCAGTTTTCTAAACACCCGGATATCCAAAGAAGTCCAAACGACCAGATTTTCGGTTTTTCTCTCAAACTTTGCCAAAATAATGTTTTGCAGAAATAATTTAACTTAGTGAAAAAATGGAAGTCTAATTTCTGTTTCATGGAATTTTGAGAAACGAATTTGCCATTTTTAATCATCAAGATATCAATTAAAGAAAATGACTTAAATGATACTCCTACCTTGGAATATGTTGATTTCTGTTAAAAAAAGTAATGTATTGCATTTTTATTTTAGGATTTTTGAAATCCAAAGAGAACAAAATGCACAAACTGGATAAATACAAAAATATAAAAAATAATGGCTAACAGGATTAAAGAGTGACGCACTCGAGTAAGAGGGAAGAAATCATCGGAGAGGAGAAAACGCAAAATTGGATCAAAGAATGGGCAAAAATTGATTAACTAACAATATCGATTTCAGCAGTCTCATCAATGTTATCATCACATGCTTCTGGAGGAGTCTGGGTGGTATCAATGTTAAACGGAATGAGAGGTTGAGTTGGGAACATATTAACCATGAGAGGATTCAAGAATGGGTTGAAAAGTGGGACCATTATGGGCATCAAGGAAACAGGCATCATTGGAACTTCGAGGGGAGCCACGAGAGATGGAGGAAGAGCATGTACAGTTGGACATAGTGGGCTAATGGTAGTTGCAAGTTTTGAGCGCAATGGAGCCGCTGGAGAAACATCTCCATGGGTCTGTTGAAAGCCCATTGAATTCAGATGAGAAGTGGATGACGGCGGTGTCGGGACTATGTCCTTGATGGATTCCGGTTCTTTGGATCCTGCTTCAGAATGCAATGGAAGAGCAGCAGAAGAAGTCGATGGCACATCCTTCCCAATCAAATCTTTCATCATAAATCCTGAGATTTTAGGCTGCTTGGCTGGTTCCAAGGTCTCCTGGCTGATAAACTTTCGTTTTCTGCTGCTCACATTGCCCACTTTGACCTCTACCTCACATTTTGTCGAAAACTTGTTGATAGTCCTCTTGTACTCACGGTTTCCGTTACTCTGAAAAAATAGGAAATGTTAGAAGGAGAGAACACGAAAAAGAGAAAACTAGAGTACTGTTGGCCCTAGAGCACTGTGCAGAAGTAAAATTCAAAAAGTAAAACGTTAGGTTAGATTCTGTATGATCAAGTATCTAACAAGGGAGTCAATATTATATCGTCTTTGGGAATTGTCTATAAATTTGGTCAGTAGTACTTTTGAGGGCCCTTCTATCGACATATCCTTGCTTTCGGAATTTCAAAAGTCTAATCTAATGATTTTGTTTCACATGACCGAGAAAGTAATTGCATGCAAGGCCTCGATTTGAATTACTATCGATTGAATCCTTCTAGATCACAAGACACACTTCCATATTATGCTTAACTGTGTAAGCAAATCCGTCACAAGCCCTACTAACATCTTCACACTTATATATTAATGGGTCGGTGAGTCCAAGGTCTGACCTGCCCGCATTTACGCGTCCCCCCAACCTTTCATCTTATCTCCAACATCTGTTGTGAACGTCAGCGGCGGCACAGGAAGAGAAGAATGGAT
>GL380077.1:74135-97160 GCA_000143925.2 Caenorhabditis brenneri
TCCTCATAAAAATAAATCGACAAATAACTTAGTAAATCATGATTTCTCTTGTCTTTTCATGAATAAAATTCATAATTTGCGCTAATACGACTTTTGCACATTGGAAGCTCCTAACTCGAAGACCAATGGTTCTCGAAAAAAGTCAAGTACTAAAAAGTTGTCACAAATTGTACGACAAACAACTTTGTAGTTGATTATTTTTGTTTTGGATGGATGGTTTTTGAGTTATGGACCTTCTGGTGGTGGGTACTCCAAAAAAGCACTAGGGCGAAGGATTAAAAGTTGGGGCGAACGTTTGAAATGACGTGAAAAATAATTAAAATTTGCACTGAAAAAAAGCGAATGATTTTTCTTTCACGCGCTAAAACAGGTCAAAAATAGAATTTCCGACCATACCCCCAATAGGATTTTCGATGTATTTCGCCGAGCTCTATCCGATGGTATGAAAATCTCACTAACGATTTTCTTTTTGACAGGCCCCCTTTAATTCTAACTAATATAGTCAAACACCATTTTATTGAGAAAATCGTCTTTTCTGATACCCCTTTACAACACGGAATACGTTTGACAACGTATAAAAGCACAAAAGTGTGCGTTCAGAACAGTGTGTGCGTTTATATCAGGATGTGCGCTTATTACATGTGTGCTTCTATTAAAGGGTGTGCGTATATTTTTCGTAGGGGGGCTGAGGGTGTGCG
This sequence comes from Caenorhabditis brenneri, assembly GCA_000143925.2. Classification (NCBI taxonomy): domain Eukaryota; kingdom Metazoa; phylum Nematoda; class Chromadorea; order Rhabditida; family Rhabditidae; genus Caenorhabditis; species Caenorhabditis brenneri. The sequence continues at coordinate 74,834 of GL380077.1, forward strand.
TCTATTACAGGTGTGCTTCTAATGAAGGTGTGCTTTAAATACAGGATTTATGAAGCCAAACTATTTTGAGAAGTTAGGGTACAATAAGAAACTAGAAAAGTGTAAATCCTGGAATACTTTTGAGCTCCGGAATACTAATACTTTCAGGGTTCTGTAGTGCCTAGAATACTGCGTGAGTTAGGAGTCTGGTACACTTACGTGATACTTGAAGGTTGCTACAAAAACCATGTGTTGAATTTTGGCAGTGTGAATGGGCATATTATTCTCGTAGACTGTCAAAACTGGAATATATCTATGAAGGCTGAGTAGACGGACCTGAAAAGAATTCAGATGATTAGACATTCGGAAACCAGGAAAAACTAACGTTATTCTCTGAATCCGCTTCCAAACTTTTGTTGCCACTTATCCGCACATGGTCAAAACTGACTGTATTTGACATCCATTCCTGTCCACTCTGATATCCCTTGGAATGCCACACAATCCTAGGCTCAGCTCTTGCTATGGGGATCGATGATGGGACGTATCGTTTTGTATGTTTGCCAAATCTCAACTTGTAATCGTCGACAAAATCCATATGGATAGAAATTGTGTAGAACTTGTCGCGCTCCAATCCAGCTATTTTATATTCCATTGTTGGGAAGATTCTACGGTTTTCGAAAGCAATCTTCATTTCGTGACCCATGTCCGAGCATTTCTGCCAGATAGAGTCGTATTCCGGGGTAAGAGCGACGGTGATAGTGGGAGACATTTGCTAAAAAACGAAGAGAATTTAAGAAAGAAGAAAAGAGAGAGAGAGAGAAATGTAGTTGGTACAATGGAAAAAGAAAAATTGGAAGATTGGCTTTCGATGCAAGAAAAAAAATCAATAGACAACAGAAAGAGAGAGATTACATAAAAGGTCTACTGAACGACAACACAACACACAAAGAGGGTCCGACAAAAGACTACCGTTGTATGACCCCACGAGGGGAGACGGGGTGGACTCTGTGTGGCTGTGTGTCTCTGTGTGTGTTTGGGCGGATGTGCGGATGTACCAGCAAAATTTCCATATCGTAAATAACGTGAGACAGGAATCTAGTTGGCAATTGTAGTCATCTTTTAATTTCGAATAGAAAGGAAACCATAGGAATCTGACGGAGACTCAATGTTTTCATTTTTACAACATTATCAAGAAAGAATGATTAGGGGAAGAATACGTATTAAAGTCGCAAAGATCTCTCATTTGAAAAAAGAAAAAAATTAAAAAATTATACATTTTTCTTTCCGCATGCCTTCGAAATCCAATCTGCTCGTTCGCTCATGAGTAGTACGGTGACTCTGTGCGAATAGACCGGTTCACCGTGAACAAGGAATGCATAACTGTAATCCTAAGAGTTTCGAGTAAATGCATAGCATCTCAAATAGACATCTCGAAAGGCCGGGCAGATGGTGTAACCTTTGATGGACTGCCTGGTTCAACACGACAGGCTGAAGTGTAGCGAATTGATTTGATTGGAAACGATTCGAAATTTTGTAGTGCAAAAACAATTTTATTGTAAATAAGAAAAGCATGCAAAATTGACAGTTAATTCATTCAGACGTGGAAAATGAAAATATAAAGGTCACTAGAGAAGTAAAAATTGAAATATTGGGAGTGAATCGAAGTATAGATGTTGAACTGCCTGGCGGTAAATGGATGCAAGTGCGAACGTGTCAGAAGGAAGTGCCGGCTGGAATGGGTTGAAAATTGATTCTGGTGCTTAGAAATCTTGAAGGAAAATGAAACTTAAACGGTGGCAGATACCTCTGGTCGGTTTAGTACAGGTTGTTATGAATTCTCATATCGAAATTATTGGCATTTCTCGTATTCACCCAACCATGACATCCACCTGGTCCTTTTATTGTGATAAAATGACTTTGACTGTGTTGACAAAATTCACATCTGTAAATATTACATTGCCTACTCAAAACAGTAACGATTGAAACATGACTTACTCTCTTTCCGATCTCTCATACCCTTCTATGACATCCCGGGCAGGCACTTCCGTTGCCAACATCACCCCTTTCAATTTCGGAAGTTTTCCTGCTTTCCATTCATTGAGGAACGTTCTCAACTCTTCTTTGGTATATTCTGATCCATCCACATGAATCATTTCATTTTCAATTGATATTAGATTCTGGATAGTGCACCAATCACCATTCTCAATGTTTATGTTTTTGGCACTGATTGTTCCTTCGAATTTAAAACTTGGGCTCGGTTTCCAATAAGATGAGAAACGTTCTGTAGCCGAGACGTTTTTCAAAATAAATTCGAAGTCATCTCCAGAAATGGGTAGATAAACTATTGGCATCTTTCTTCTATTGATACTTCCCATTGTTAAATTTTTTACAACTGTCTGAGTGGAATGTATATGGCTGACAACGGTTCTCATGACACTTGGGTCTTTTCCCGAGAGATTCAACTCTTCAACTTTTGCGTTGAAATTATTTTTGAAATACTCAAAAATTGTCTTTAATCCATCATTTTCGCTACTCAAAATATAGTGGATCGCCTCGGCACCTTTGTTGTCTTTGGTGATGACAAAAGGGACAACTGAGTCTCCAATTTTCAGATTTTTTTTGATTCCCGCGCATTTTTCAATGCTTTCAACACTTGTAATATCGATTAGTATTCTAAAATGGGTGCAACAGATTAAAATGTATTGTAAGGATTCCAATGTGCAATCAAAACTGAAATTCCACTGCAGAAACTCTCCTCGTCTTCTGCTTTCTAGTAGAAGCAGTTCGAGTCTAAATAAAAAGGAAACATGAAACATTTTTGCAAACTTTTCCATGCAAAGAAACTTACATAACGATGTCACGAAGATCTCTTATCTCAGGTCTATTCAAATTGAAAAATGAGACATTTTTCTTCCCGCAGGCCTTTAGGAACCGATCAGCTTTCTTGCTCAATAAGGACACAGTCACTCTGCAATATTATAATATTAAAACTGTTTGAAAGCTTGAAAATATGATACTCACAATCCAACATCATTCAAGTGATTCACTACAATTTTCAATGCCAAAAAAGGGAGTCTGAGAATAGGGAATCCCATGACGAGAAAATCAGTTGATAGGACGAATAGACTGGTTCACTGTGAATAAAAAATGAATGAGTGTAATCCTCAGAGTGGCGAGTAAATGATGAAGAGGATAGATAAAATCTCGAAGGGTCGAGCAGATGGTGTCACTTTTGATGGACTGCCTGGTCCAATGCAATAACTTTAAGTGTAACCAGTTGGTTTGATTGGAAACACTCCGAAAATTTGTAGTTGAAAAAAAGATCTATTGGAAATGATAGACGAAAAATGACAGTTATTTTTTTCAGGAGTGAAGAATGTGTGTATGAAGGTAACTAGAAAAGATAAAATTGAAGTATTAGGAGTGAATTGATTTTTTCAGAGTGGCACATAGATAGAAAGGGTAGATTAAAAAGTGAAAACAACGCAGAAGAGAAGGCATGTCCTCATCATCAATTGGGTGACAGAGCTAAGGTCGTCTACAATTCTCACAAAACACTTTCGTATCTATAGACAGAGAAGAAAAGGCAGATGACGTAAAGATTCGGTCACACAAAAACGATGTGGATCTGTTGTGAATGTCGTCGCCAATATAAAATTGATCTACTCTTTTTTGAACAGAGAGTAATAGTGCTGTGCGATGACTTCGAAAAGTTATGAATAACATTCTGAAAACAAACCTAAGAAAGCCATGATCGAACAGGAAAAACAGAAATTTTGCAGGATGTTTTTTTTTCGGAAAAATAAAACTACGCAGCTGAATCTTCTGACTTCATGTACAAATATTGTATTATTTTGATTGGCTATAGTTTATCATAACATCTCGAGAAAAATTAACACGGGATTATACGTGTTCGCCGTTTTTGTCCACCACACTTGCTTATTTTGTCTGAAATTTTCTTGCTCTGAAAAGTATTAATTAAGAACTGCAACTTCAGATTGTTCTTACCTGATTGTGTCAGCTGTACAGTCAAATCTCTGACTTTATCCGTCAAAATCAGAATTTATGCCAAGTGAGCTTCATCTTCTTTTTCATATGTGCTCTTCTTCTTAGATTCGCATTTTGGGAATGGTGCTTCGCTTCCAATTCTTGTCCCTTCTTGCTATCCATTCTCTTGGAACGGCAACTACAGTGTTGTTGATTTGATAGCAAGCTATCATTTTGTTTTGCTTGGTCTGAAAATCATATGCTGCATTTCTTAAAAATTAGAATAACTCAAACATGGATCAGAAGAAGGAGCATTTTAGCCACGTTTCCTAGAAATTAGAGTGAATTGAACATGAATTTGAAGGAAAAACATATCAGCCTGGTTGAGTTGCTACTTGATCAAACTTTCAAATGCTTTCAACTAGTAAGAGCGTTTTTGGCTTCCAATTTGGCGGGGGAAACTATTTTTTGTAGGGAAAAGTTGGTTTCTGGTGTATGAGTGGGCGATAAATCATTATGTTGCCGAGATCTAACAGTTTCAATTTAGCACTCACCATCTTATAGCTCGTGCAGTTCATAACAACGAATGTATTCACGACCAGCATCCCTTTCTTCTGTGATCCTATCTATCAACTATTGTTGCTGGAATGTTGCGGCTGCTCTGATCATCGGTTTGACCTCTGTCAGCATGTTGGACAGATTGGCAATTGTTTGGGCATCTTCTTTTTTTTCTTGAGGCGGATTGTTCAGCAAGGTTCTCTTGAAATTGATTATATTTTTCAGGGGATGAAGACTTTTCAAATTTTTGAAGTTGAAATCATCGCAATAGACTGGCAATCAGCGAAGTAGACAAAATAACAGAACAAACGCAGAGAGCCGCGGGGATCAGTTGCTGGTTCATTGGGATTTCGCTATGTTTTTGGAAGAATTAAACCCAAAAAACATTTTATTGACAAATTGATTTATTTTTCAGAAAACTTTAGAAAGAACAGAGAAAAAACAATGAAAACTTGACATGATAACTTTTTAAAAACTCAAAAGTTCATGTCAAAATCATATCGGATCTCAATAAAAATGAATTGATTCCTATGAATACCTCAAAATCTGAAGTTGTAATTGGCACCATTCGAGTCATATTGAAGATTAGTTCCAGATTCGTTGTAGTTGAGGTACTGCGGGTGATTTTGGATCATCTGTGGCATGTTTCCAGTGTTACCGGATCGAGTGAAGTTTTGAGAATGACTGGCACTCGGCGACATTCCCCAATGTGTTGCTTGTGGCATCGGAGCTCCACCCATCTGGGACATACTCGACATTCCATATGCATCGTAGTGTTGGTCAACAGCAAATTGATGAGCTGGATATGGTGAAACCGTCATTTGATTCTGAAAACCAGTTGATCCTCCGAATGGTGGAGTCATATAAGTTGAAGCCGATGGAGGAGGAGTCATTGCTTGATTCTGAAAACCGTTTGTTTCTCCGAACGGTGGAGTCATGTAGGTCGAAGCGAGTGAAGGAGGTGTAACACTGGCAGCCGGTGTCATCATTTGATTCTGGAAGTTATTATGCCCTCCAAATGGTGGGCCGGTAGGGGTTGAAGTAAGTGAAGGCGGTGTAAGCATGGTGGACGGCGCCATGGCAACAGCAGCTGGAGTCATACTTTGATTTTGAAAATGCATTGGCTTCTTGTATGATGGAGCTGCGGTTTTTGTAGAAGGAGATACTGTAGCAGGAGTTCCATTCAATGGGGCTACTGAAGATGGTGGGATTGAGTTACTATCTTTGGATGCGAAAGCTCGTTTTCTGCCACGTGGTGTATTTTCCTGGGATCGTTTGTAATGTTTTCCGTCTGGGAGGAACCCGGAGCAGAATTTGTTGTTCTGCTTTTTTAGTTCAACAATTTGTGGATTCTGAAAAGAATTGGAGTTAATTTTGGTTAGTAGTACTAAAGAACAGACTCAACTTACCTGGTAAGAAGTCACAGCCATAAACTCGGTCATCGTGAGCCGAAATTCCTCTTCAAATCCGTTGTCCATTCTTTTTACTATAACCACTGGCTGGTATTTGTGCATACTTTGAACAAAAATCGGGTTAATTTTCAAAGTGTTCTCAAAGTTTGAGTTATTTGTGATATAGATGTGGGAGAATGACACCGGAGATTTCATCCAATGAGTTCCAACCATTCCGCCATCCATATGTTGCTTCTTCTCAATTGGAAAGGTTTGTTTGACAGGCAAGTCTTCCTCCCAAACGCCAGTTCCAGATAGTTTGTCTTTTATAAACCTGTACCTGTAAGAAATATAATTTGATTTCTGATGGGAAAAACAAATGTTTCCACGCACACCAGTAAAGCCCCCAGTTGAACAAGCCTCAGAATTTCTTCCGACTCAGAGCCTTGTGGATGGGAGTTTATTCCTCAAAGAGTCATTCTTTAACCCTCCTACCAAATGCCAATACAAAATGGGGCTCTATTCGACTTCAGAGGTCCGCTCAGAAAAAAACGGTCCGCTGACCCCTCAAAAATAAAATAACGGTCCGCTCAGAAAACAACGGTCCGGTAGTATGGAACATACAAAGCTGAACCTTATAGATTTTTGACACATTTTTGCAGCATCTGTTAGTGTTTTTAGTTAATTTTGGAAATAAGTTATCTACGGTGATTCTAGATGATTTGCTCTTATTGGGGTCAATAGTAAACATACTCGCGGCTAAACAGTAGTGATAATATGGCGATGATTTTTCAGAGGATGAAGCAGAGAAAATATAAAAATGATTTAGGAATAGAACATGTTCAAAACAAGAGTGAATAACTCCAGTTCCAGTGTTCGATTACTTGATCATGCTTATACTTTCTCTGCTTTATCCTCTGAGAAATCTGTCTTGGTGCTGAAACCCTAAAGTTTTTGAAACTCCTGTATCTGGTTCTTACTCTCTTCCTAAAATGCCGAACTCACAAATCCTCATATTATCACTACTGTTTAGCCGCGAGTATGTTTACTATTGACCCCAATAAAAGCGAACCATCTAGAAGCACCGCAGATAACTCATTCAAAAAATTCCTGAAAACACTAACGAATGCTGAAAAAGTGAGTCAAAAATCCATAAGGTTCATCTTTGTATGTTCCATACTACCGGACCGTTTTTTTCTGAGCGGACCGTTATTTTATTTTTGAGGGGTCAGGGGACCGTTATTTTCTGAGCGGACCTGTATTTTATTTTCAAGAGGGCTGAGGACCGTTATTTTCTGAGCGGACCGTTGTTTTCTGAGCGGACCTCTGAAGTCGAATAGAGCCCAAAATGGTAGACGATAAATCAAAAACTAATGTTCTTGATGTTTTTTCATAGTTCAAAACAAACTTACTTGATATTGTTCACTCTGTCCAAGTAAAGTAAAACGGTGTAGAGCGCATCCGGCACCAATCCTTCGATTTTCACTTCCAATTCGGGAAAAAGTTTCCGTCCAGACTTTAAAACCACCATCTCATTGACAGGGTAAAACTTCTGCCACAATTCCACGTTGCTCAGAGAGACATAAACACCGCTGATGGACGAATCCGACGTTGTCATTTTGAGATAGGTCTGAAAAATGAGAGAATCAAGAAACTATTAGAAAGAGAGCTGATAAGAAGTTTTTGAAGACTGGAGATTCAACAGCAAATTGATTCATAAGCTACGAGAATAGGCCTCCCAGAAAATAGGCGAGGGCTTTGGGCATGACGAATGAAAGGAGTAAAAAAACGAAAACTGCTGACCAAGAGCGAAGAACTGACTGATTGAATGACTCCAAATGCAAAGAACACACGCAGAAGACAGTGGGCGGAGCCCGAATGAGTTATCATCAAGACATATCTTTGGTGTACGCGATTGACAGATGGCCAGGTGGCTATAAACGTCAGGTCATGGGTGTACAAGTAGAGTTGTCATGGGGATACTTTCTCCCTATCCTGACAGAATCTGGTATACTTTATAAATTTACGGTTGTGGCAGGTGTAGTGGGTGAACCACATATGCAGGATGTCAAGATGATTAACCTCTAGGAAAATTGTTGTAGACGTCAAATAACCATGGACAATTGGAAGTTAATAGATTCTTCTCTTATAGAAATCCGGAGATTTTGGGCAATGACAGAATTAAAAAGGGATATTTTCTCCCTTATCCTGACAGAATCTGGAAAAATTCTTGTTTCATGAATGGTCATGGACTAGAACAAATTCAATCATTCAAAAATTGATATCTCCCATCCGGATCGAATGGATTCTCCCTGTTGAGTTTTGCCGGCAAGATCTTTTCATTTTGGAACAGAGCCGGCGCGCAGATTTCATAACAATCGACTGTAGAGTAATACGGTTTCAACGACTAAAGTTGGAGCGTTCATATAATCATTGATTCAGGCCTAAATCCACATGTTCTAGCATTTTCAACAAACACGAAAAAGTTAGAATTAGATAAGTTTATGAACCTCTAGAATATGCTTGATTTCGAGCCGCTGCCTTTAGCATAATTTTTTCTGGAGCAATTTTATTCATTGAAAAAAAACTTACATTATAATTTTGAACTTGTTTTGAGGTAAGCATGAACTTTTAACAAAGTATTCAACAATTTGTTGTGAAACCAGGGGTGGGCACTTGCTTGAGGGGTCAAGCAATTTATTTGATCAAATAATGTTTGAATTTTTTTCAAATAATCTTCTTGACCGAATAGTATTTGAATTTTCTTCCCAAATAATCGAGCAATTTCAAACAATTCAAACATGTGCTTTTTTCACAAAATTTCCGCGAAGCGAGAAAATGAAACTCTCTTGAATTTTGATTTGAAGTGTTTTTTGTGTTTCCTCTCAGAAATTATTGGATGCAAAGAATAAAAACCAAAATTTACTTCCGAGAAATAGTCAAAACATTGAAATTCCACCAAATTTTTCCAATAAATACATCTATTGAATCATTGGATTTCTCAGCACACACTCCAGGTATTTCAACAGTTCTGAAAAACTTTTATCCTCTCTGTTCATCCCCAACTTGCCTTGCATCCTAACCTTGTCCTGACCTCGTCTTAACATCCTAACCTGTACGAACTTGTCCTAACATCCTAACCTTGAAACAAAGATAGCCATTCTCAGACTACTCCTCTCTACACCAGTCACAACCATAAGTTCGATAGTATACCTGATTCTGTCAGGATAAAACTGAATATACCCCCATAACCACTGAGAGTACCCATCCATGACCTGACGTTAATAGCCACCTGGTCATCTGTCAGTCGTGTACATAATAGATATGTCTAGATGATAACTCGTTCAAGCTCTGCCCACTGTCTTGTTACCCACTCTGGATCATAAGTTGCATATCGTACTTGGTGTCTAGAAATCGCAAAACTCAAGACAGTTATTGATGAAACACAAGGTTTTTGTGATTCAATTTTTCAGAAAACGAAATGTTTTTCTATTTTTTTTCTACGAAATTCACAAATCAAGAGCATGTGGCCCTGATTAAGAACACGAAGTTTACAGGAATCACTCTTTCTCTGAATTCAGAAACCAATTGGAAAAAGAAAACTAGCAATCGGATTGTATATCAAGTTGAGGAGCCAACTGAATAAAGCCATCAAATATAGAGACAAATATGAATTTTATTTTGCTTGATTCTGAAAGTGAGTTTTTTTTTGAAAATGTGCCATTCCTCCTTGTTTTAATTCCTAAGATTACGTTCTCTCAAACCACAGTTCCTCTCATTAACATATGGTAAGGTGTAAAATTATGATGCTGATGTTTCAAAAATCATTTACTTTGATCTTTTGGCTCTTCTAGGATCAGGTCTGAAAAGTTGAAACATACCTATGGGAAAAATTGTGTACTTCTTCGAGAACATATAGAACATCTTCGAAGAAAAAAACATCTGAAAATGATCAAGTTCGTAATACAGCCGTAGGCCCCGAAAAGTTGTGGAGGGAGACCTGGTGCACACAGGAGACGGGATTAGCCAAAGGAAGATAAAAGTTGAAAAAAAAGAGAGATGTCAAATAATCGATCAGGAACTGTGTAACCTTTTTGACTTTAGGCTTAAATGCACCGAAGTACGATACTCGCTGGAAAAGACAACAGTTTTCACGAGGTTATATTGTACTTTTTGGTGGTACTGTTTGTTGTTTAAGATATTTCCGACTTCATTCTGGTACTCAAAAACTTTCTCCGCTTCGGTTTCCGATTTACTGATTCTGTTTTGTTTTGCAAATCCATAAATTTTTCTCTCATCGGAACCCAATTCCATCTCAATTTTTTCGTTATAATCTTATTAGTCCATATATCTTCTTTCTTCTATCGTTGCGAAGATCAATGCCCGCAATAATATCTTTTCTCGTTTCTTCAATACTACGACACACAACCACCTCCCGTCGTTTGCCTTCTCACATCGGAATACACGAAAGCGTAATAGTACAGACTGTGGCCGTGTGACGTGGCCTAGGTTTCCACACTGAGGGCCGCGCATCATTTTCCTATTTTTCTCAGCCTATTTCTTTCATTTTTCAGAGTTTTCAGCTGTTTCTTCACACAAATTCTGAATTGTTGTCTTGAGAATAATTTTTGCGAACCGAACGACCCCAAAAACTTGTTTTTTTGACGCATTTTGACCGAAAAAATGGGAAAATTGATTTTCTCCTGAAAATGTTCGATTTTTCCTTTTTTCAAAGCATTTTTCCTGTGTGTTTAAGAAAAAAATACAAGAATTGGTTCATTTCTGAGCTTTGAAGCATAATTTTTTATAGTCCCGTTGCAAACTTTCTGCCAAAACGATTGCTTTCTGATGAGTTATCGTTTTTACTTGTGTTACAGTTCCACAAGAAAAAAACAATCCTGGTGGCCGCAGCATTGACAAGAAAAGACGGACAGGAACGTTTTCCTATCAAAATTTCAAATTAATGGTGAGTTTTCTCGAAAGAATCAAGCTTTTCATAGAATTTCTAATTTTTTTACAATTCCTCGTGAACAGAAACTCAAAAATCAAAATAACGTTCGATGATAATCATCTGAATATATTTCAATCACGTCGAATGCTGTTGTACGGGATGCCTATCAATTTAAGCATCGGTGAAGCCGTACATCAAGTCCAAAATTTTCTAAGACACAAAATTATGAATTTTTCAGCTACAAGCAACGGAACGTCTTATATCAAGGATGTTATCAACGGTGAGAGTCAGTTAACCAATATTAGAAATGAGTTTCCGGATTTTCAGTGCTAACGGAGTCATTATGTGCACTTGATCCTCACGATAAACAACTACTTGAGAGCGCCAACTCGACTGTTTTCGAAATGACCGATCAAAACGACAGTACTGTTAGGAAGTCAGAGGAAATGACCACAGAATATCTGAAGCAACTGGAAGTCACTCTCTAGCAACAGTAAGTGTGAATGAAACTATTCTGAGCAAAATTAACTAAAATTGCAGAGAATAATGACGAATGAGCAGATGATTACACCTTGAGTTCGGCTATACGATCCCTTCGAATACTTCGAGAAACCGAGACTTTTGGAAAGCTTCAGCTGAAAAATTGCCTGTTGAACATCATCAAGAAGTTATAACCAAATACCGTTACAGGAATCCCAATATTGACATTTGTATGCTATAAATTTGTTTGAATTAAAACTAATTGAAGAGAAATTCAGTGAAACTGTACCAAACAATACTTGGATTTTCTCTTCTTTTCATGCTTTCCTTTACTATATCCCCCTGATACTGCTTATATGTTTTTGTAATTTTTCCTCTAGCTTTTTCCTGTCATTAACTGTTAAATTTGTACTCGACGCATTCACATCTTCTCCCGGACCATCGACATGGCCACAACAGGACGGCGGACCTTTTCAATCGTCTGCTACCTCTACATAACATACCCTATTTCACGGGACGACAGGTAATTGATCTGAGGCAACTGACTGTTTGTGTCTTTCTTCTTTTCTCATCGTCTTACGAGCACATATTCACTGAGTGCGTCGCGTGCGCACGCGTAGCGGTCAGATTAGGAAGAGGGATAATTAGGAAACATTTTCCCAGTTTTTTTTTCAGGGATTTAGTTGAATGCTTTGTTTTTATAACTTTTTTTTTCGATAGTTTTGCAATCAGCGCTTTGAAAAAAGTTTTTTTGTCAATTATTAGAAGAATGAGGAAATAGATGCTTGAAATCGTTTTTCTTTTTTATCTTCGAAACGCTATATAACTTTTTTTTAGGCTTCAACAAAATGGGCAACTTTTATGGAACAAACTGCGGCTGAAAATTTAAACCGAACTGCCAAACGTTGAAAGTTTACAAAGCAATCTTCGTGGTTATGTCGTCGGGGGTTCAAATCGTTGAGCCAATTCATAAGGTAAGTCATACAGTTTTTTTCATACATGTCCAACAGGGAACTCATGTTCTTCAAAAGCGTAAACTATGAGAGCGAAAAAGAATTAATGTATAGATCTCGAGGAGTCCTACATTTCCAAAAACATAGAGTCACCGTTTGACCAATACGAGCTGCATGGGACCAAATAAAATGCCCGGGCTCAAAACTCTAGGCCATGTTTCGTGGTCCCGGACACTCTAGCCGCTCCCCTGTAGGTTGGTGTTGCGGTGATGTAATTTTTACAGACGCGTAGAAATCACCGATATCAACATTTTGCAATTTTTATAAGCACATTATCTCAAAGAAAAATCGCAAGGTCCGCGCGATGTCTGACGAACCTGGTAGTACATCTAAAGTCTTTCTTGGGTTTTTGCACTTGTTTTGCCGCGTCATCACCTTGAAGAATAATGAAATTTTTTCAGAATTCTATCAAGAAAAGGAGAAGATTTTGTTCCCGGTTGGTCCCTACTCTACTGAACATCTTCAACTCACAATGCCTAAACTCTTGTGTTGTCTTCGAGAGAAGTTGTTTGTCTTCATGAAGTTCACAAGGTGTTTATTGATTCAAGAATCTGGAAGCAACTAAAAGTACTGTTTTCGTCTGGTCTCCTCTTCACTCACAAAACGAATCGACAGCTGGTGGTTGTGATTAATATCATCTGTCTGATCTGATGAAAAATGCTACTGTGTGGTCCCGGACAAAGTGCTGTGCCTGATCTATGCAAAAAACTGAGACTCAAACAAAGGAATTCGACGTAGATCCGATGTTGGAAGTATTCATCGATGGCGATAACAACCAGGATGGCTTGGAATCTCACATCAGGTCGAGAAAACGCCTGTTACACAACGAGTGACATTTCTGATGAGATGGCTACAGTAGAGTTGCCATGAAGGCTGTCCAACTACTCAAAAAGGAAAAAAGCCTCAATGTTCATTTGCGGTGGGCAGACCAAAGTTTGAAATCAGTGGAAAAATCTCAAAGGATACCTGAATTAGCTTGAAAATGAAATACTTGAGGTAATTTGTAGGAAAACCAAAGAAAAATGATAAAAATGTTGAGAACCTTGCAGGCTGTAAAGTGACACCAGTTGATGTGATGCTGATTGCGGAAATGGCTAAGAACACCAATTACTGATATGTTCAGAAGAAGCGAATTTGTGAATATGTAGTGTCTCAATGATGAAAGACGATAAAGGAAACTTTTGGTGAAGTTGATAGCTGGAAAAGATGCACCAATTAAGATCTTTCAATTCCTGTACAAAAAGCAATTATGAAGTTAGTGTAGCATAACAAAGTTGCAACACAACTGCATGGAGAGTACTAGCAATAGGAATCACCAAAGTGACAGCAATATGCAGGATTCTGATGATACGCTCAAGCAAAAAGGTGTTGAAGCAATTGAATGACTACCAATCCGCACATCTCATCGAGACAGCCGATCTTCTACGAGGGCAAACACTATTCTTCTGGAAAACAGGTAATTTATCAGAGGGTACCTGGCCAATTTTTCCTTCTTTCTCTATATATTAAATAAAATACAGAACTAGTGGTTAGAAGAAAAAATCGCCTGCTTCGTTAGTAAAACATGTCTTGGTTCTTCTTAAAAAATTTCGTAATCAACTCCCAATGTTGAAGCGTATTTTTTTGATGAATGATTCCAAATTTTAACACGACGTTTGATTTTCAAGAGAAAAATGAGGAATTTTTGCAGAAGATCGCAACGGAATATCTCAATGGACCAAGTGCCTGGAATCAATGACACCATGAGATAGAATTTCAACCACCAACAGTATACCGTGTAGCAACCGGAAAGATCGCCTGAGCATGTTCCGTCTTTCTCAGCCACGTCATTCCCGTTGAAGAAGCTGCAAATGAATACGCAAAACTTTAACTGTTTCTCGAGAAAATGCTGGAATCCCCCGATAATGTTTGAATCTGCAAAAAAAGAATACAGTCGCACCAGTATCTATTTTCTTCTTCTGGAAAGATTTGATAAAAAGACGGATTTACGAGAGAAATGTCATGTAACTGCAACATTCGTTTTGCGGCTTGTTCGTGTTGGAAAAGCAGATTCTCTTTAATTTGTTCTACAAATGCTTTGTAGCCGGTAAGTGTAAATGTGCAGCATCTTCTTCTTGTTCCTGTGGTGTGCTACGCTACTATCGGGAATAATCTTTTTTTTTTCAAAGTCCATGGGCAACAGCTGTTCATTTGAAGTATGCAGAATCTATTACCGTGGAAAAAAACCTGGAATTCTTGCTTAAGTATTTCATTTATCAATGTTTCTCACAAGAAAACCATTGAAAATCCTCCAATGTTTTCTCGGACTAGACGGGCAACTTCGTAAATCGACACGCGCTGCGAGACCCCTGCGCGTGAATGTGTGCGCCTTTAGTCTCTGCTTTCTCTGCGCGATCTTTAACTCTCGGTCTTGCAAATAACGTAAATTTGATTTCAGATCTGAAATGGGAACAATGAAGATATTTCGCAGTCACAATAAGTAGAAATTCGAAAATTCAATATCAAGTACGAGAATGGTCAACTTATCCCACGAGGATGTGGTTTTTGGAGAGTATAACTGGACAGTGAGTTGTTTTTTTCATTCAAAACTTATTGTTGATAGAATAAGACTCTTGATTCTAATTCAGCAGTGAAAAGATCTTCATGAAACATGTAAAAGTCAATCAGAAGGAAATCTAACTACGACGTTTTTCGTTCAACAAATATTTACTAACCTTTTGAATTGAATGTTAGCGGAAAAGTAGAACCTAGGTTCTGACAAAAATGAGATA
The DNA here is from genome assembly GCA_000143925.2 of Caenorhabditis brenneri. Lineage (NCBI taxonomy): Eukaryota > Metazoa > Nematoda > Chromadorea > Rhabditida > Rhabditidae > Caenorhabditis > Caenorhabditis brenneri. Next base: position 89,964 of record GL380077.1, read on the forward strand.
AGAATCAAAAAATCTATCATATTTTGCAGCTCAGCATCGGAAGCCTTCACGAAGCACCGGATGTTCCTAACAGATTGTAGAGCATCACCACTGCTGTAAAAACAAATGAATAGGTTGTGGTCGCTGGAAACCAAGAAAAGGAAGCAGATGGAGTTAGTACAGGAGAGAATGGAGAGTGCTTTGCTCAATATCAGTCGCCTGAACAAGTATGGAACAAAAGCATTACTCGGAGAACGAGACTTTCAAAGGTGGAACAATAAGAAGTGGCATGGAAACAAAACGTCAATTTCAAGTGGAACGAACGGCAACACGGAAATATCCAAATGATCAAAGTGACATCTTAAATTTAGAAGATCACGCATAAATCCTGTGGAGTGATGGGAGGACAAGTTGGGCATGGCAGAACTGGTGCCTCTGGTGTAAGCTGGATGCGTCGAGAAAGATGTCTATTGGTAGAATGAACCAAAGTCATGTCTACAGCGGGAAACGGAATTCAAGAGAGCATTGGCTTCAAATTTAGCCCGATTTGGTTCGGCAGCTCAACAACATGTCTCCCTTTCAGGTTACAAGCTGTTCGATGTGCACCTATCAAAGAAATGGTCAAGTGGAAACACAAAGTCATGAAACGTAAATATTGCAAAGAACGAACGAATTCTGGGCGCTGCATAGACAACGCACAAGTTTAACAGTATGACTAGCAATTCTCGCCTTCGGCTCAAATTGCTAGACGCGGCTGCGCCGCGTGTGCGCGCCTTCGGCTAGACAAAGCTCAAGTTTAACAGTATGAGTTCACCTGAATAGACGGTCAAATTGGTCATCAAATGTTTTGATAGACCAGTTTGTCCGCTTGTTTTGGTGTTCAAAGCTGAATTTTCTCCTTCTCATCCCTCTCGATTCCCAGTTCAAAGTTGAAGCTTTTTGTATCATAAAAGCAAAATTCCAAAATTTGAAAAATTTATTATGAAATAATATTTCGACATCGGAAACAAATTCAAAACAAATCAGTCTGAAATTTTGAAAAATTGGAAATAATAACATGGGCAAAGACCCTAATCCAGCAGGTCAGAAGAAGCTAGAAATAATTGAATCGAATTCAAGAATATTGCATAAAACAAGGTCCTTACCCAGAAAACCATGTTATTTAGGTTAAACTATCATTCCGATGAAATCAATATGGAGAGTAAGCCGACCAAAACAGGGAGGAGAAAAGAAACAAGATGGACATACATTATGAAAACCAATTATTGGTTTTCGGCTGTTTGATACCGCTCTTTGTCTCTTCCCGTAACTAAAATGCGTTTGGCTTAACATCATTCGTTGCTTTTTTCTCTATTTTTTTTTTGTTTTTCTCTGCGTCATCTCCGTTTCATACAATAATGTTTTATTGCATATCATCTCCTTTCGCGTTGGTTCCAACTTTATCTCGTTTTGCCCCGTTGAAAGGTGCTCTTCTTCTCATGTTTTTACGTTTTGTAAACCCGTGCCGACAAACTCTCAAAGCTTGTCAAACTCTATTTCCCGTCCGTTGTTTTTTATAGTTTTTTACAGAATTTTTCATTCAATAGTCTTTACCAGAGAGCTTATCACTTACAAAATACACTCAAAGTAATGCTTCCATTGGTCAGAGTCCTCCTAAATAATCTCATCACGACTACAAGATTTCGGATGAGACAATTAGGAAAACTTAGCCCAAGAAGCAAAATAATAACTGTGCTGTCCAACAGAGACAAGAGTTTTCCAAACATACTCTTACTTGGTATGTTTGGAAAAAACTTGCCTCTGTAGGGCAACAGTAAAGGATTACAATAGTGATAGAAGTTCGAACAGCTGGAGTTGTGGCGAATACGGAATGAGAGGAGGAAGGACGTCTTTTATACGGAATCAAAAGCTAGATGAGAAAACAATCCCCGCCTCTTTCTGTTGCGAGTCGCTTTTTATTGACAAGGACGAATGAGAATTTTCATACGACATACTGTTGAGCAAAGACGCAGAAATAGGCAAGGCGAAGCATGCGGCAGAAGAAACAAAGGGCAGGGTGACAGACAACACTATTACGTAATTATGAAAATTGTTTTTGACGGAACAACAATGGTGTCTAAGGTCGTTCAAAAAAAAAGAGAGAGCAGACAAAGAGATCAAGGACAGATGTTACTAATACATTGGTTCTGCTTCAAAGGTAATGCGAACCATTGGTTAATTACAACCATAGAACAAATCGTTCGGGAAAAAGATGGAAAAAAACTAGTTACGGATTTCTCGAAATCCTGCTGCTTTTCTTATCCAGGAATATTGCAGAAACGAATTCAGTTCAATACTGATATTATCTTGCAAAAACGTTGAGGCCGTAGACGTGAAAATTAAATTAAAATCATTGAATTTGGGAAAAAATTGAGTTTTGTCGGAACGGGCATTGAGGAGGTGGGACTTCTGGCAGCTTTTGATTTTTCCACTTTCTGCATTTTTTTCAACCAGACGAATTCGGCAAGAACTTTTTGAGCTTCAATTCCGGTGACGGTGCTTTCAAACTCAATTTACCGAGATCCTAAACGGAGTGAGCAGTGAATGGAAAGGCATCTACTTTGAGTTGTTATTCTGTTCTTGTTGTAGACGTATTCGCATCCTATGAACAGGAAATCATGGTCGAATGAACAAGAATCTTGGATTTTTAAGTGTTTCAAAAACAGGGGCTCATATAAAACGGGCAAGGAACGAAGTTGTGTGTCTTACAGTTAGATAAATAAAGTTAAATCAAGGGACGGTTTATTAGCAAAAAATGTTCATTTTAAGAAATAACTAAAATTAATTTTTTGCATGCCACCCAGTCCATCAAAAGTTTTATCACGAACAATCTACAAAATCTGTTTTTCATTGTTCCTCCTGGAGTTGATAACTATAGAAAAATTATTGGTAAATCTCATCAGATGCGTCTTCCACATGGAATCGTATAGAAAACCCCATCAATCACATTTGTACTTCAGCCTGGCGGTTGAGTTAATTGAACAAGAGAAGAGGTAAACAGGCTTCATTTGAATTTTAAAAAATGATATCATATGCTATTTCCGAATTTATGGTGAACCTCATCTAGCCGTCTTATTTTGTGAAGTCGCATCAATCACATTTTTACTCTAGTCTGGAGGATGAGTTAATTAATATTCAGATCTTTGTAATAGACTTTCCCTTCATCAAAATTCAAAAAAGCGTCCTTCATGCGCCAATCTCATCAATCAGTACTTTTTAGAAGCGCTTCTTCATTAAAATTTAGATTGAATTTTGCCTTCTCCCTTATTTGCCTTATTTGCCCAATCCTGGCTCCTCTCTTTTACCCAAGTAAGCCAAATCGAGCTCAACCTTGTATGAGAAGAAAAGCTACCTTTACAGTCTCCAGTTCCATTAACTCACAAATACGATTGATGGAATTTCACTATACAAATCTAAAATTAAAACAGGGGAAATGAATCAATGATTCGGTAAAAAAACCTATTATTCCATGTTTAGGTACGCACATGGAAGCTTTTTTGTAAAAATTTCATGAGAGGGAAAAGTACCAGTTTCAATTTCAATTAACCCACTGGCAGCCAGAAATACGGGGGTGATTGACAAGAATTCACAAAATAAAACGGGGCGGAGAGATTCATCAATAACTCGGAGCTAGAAGATGAAATCGTTCATAGTATCACCAAAACTTCAAAACTTGAAGATGATGGAATCAAAAGTTTTCAACCTTTCTATTCAGAAAACTCCTGTTGCAGCTATGATGCTCATCCTAAGAATAGTATTTCCAATTTTCCGTTTTGTGTTCTAGAAAAAAACCTTTCAACAAGATTACAAAAAAGGTAGTTAACATTGATGATTCATTTTAACAGAAGTCGCATAATTTGACAAGAGAGCAAGAGGGATTTTATGGCCGGGAGAGCATTAAAATGAAGAGATTGATTAACGGAGAAAAATTAATACGGAAAAGGAGTTTGTGAGAAAAAGAAGTAACGGATTGACAGGACAGCATGGAGTTTATTTGATGCTCAAAAGAATGCAGTGGTTTCTAGTCCCAAGTTGGTGATGCTGGAGTTCCATTGCTTGATTTCGACAAACCTAAAATTTTAGTTTTTCTAAGCGTTTTTCTCGAATTGTAGAACAACTTACAAGGCGCTTGATGGTGCATATTGAGTGGTTCTCCGGATTTGACGCATCTTAGCTCCGTGATTGGTGCAGTTATGAATGATGTAGAAATCCAGTTCGTAGAAATTCTGAAGTTGAATCAAAATAATACAACTATTACGGACAAATGAAAGTTTTCTTACGTTCCAAAAACCTCCATCCCCGTTCTGTGTTCCGCTCAACTTATAGTTGTAGCTTGGCTCTCTGCTGCATTTGGTTCCAAAGAAGTCAATTTTGTCATCGGTGCTGAAATAGATTATAACCTTACAAAAGTAAATAGTGACAGGGTGCACGTAATCAATACTGTTTTAACTCGAAACACGGTAAAATTGACTCTATTGAAAAATAGGAATCCCCAGAACAGTTGGAAGTCCCATGAAAATTTTCAAAATAATAAGAGCACTTTTATATTTGCTGATGTCAATCTGCGAAAAAGAAGAAAAGTCTCCGAATAGAAATTTTGAATCTGTTTTTTTTGTTTTCAGACTTTCCGAATTGGGTGTAATGTTATTCGAGATCTATTGTTTTAGAATTAGGACGACGCTATAAACTTATGTCACTTCTATTTTCTTACCAGGACACTTTGAGTTAGAGAAAAATCTTGTTAAATCCCAACTCATTTTTCATTATTTCACTGAAATCATATACACTCATGCTATCCTTTTCTTCAATAAGACTTAGTGCTGACTACAAAAAAATCCGATTTGCATTTCCCTGATGTACAAATACACCTATTGAAGTACTTTCAGGGTAAAAAACTCACAATGGCGAGTCCGTCTCGTAAACGGTGACTTGGAAACACCACCACCATTTGTTTGGAAGGTCACAGTAAACAGTTCCGTTCCCGAAGAATACAGTGGAGTTTCCACCCAACAAAGAAGCCGAAGTGGCTCCAATGAGAATGAGGACGATTAAAAGAGACAACTTCATTTCCGAATGATTGTGGTAGACTGACTAGATGGAGCTTAAGGCTCCTTACCTCGAAAAAGGGGAGGAGCCAAAATTGTAGAAGAAAAGGAAAAATGGGTGGAGCCAAAATCCAATCTGAATTTTAATGAAAGTGGTGTCTTCCAACGGCAGACCCAATTTGATTGATGAGGTGGGCGCATGGAAAAGACGTCATTTTTTGAATTTGAATAAGGTAAAAGCCTATCGAAAAGGTCTCCAGTTTAATTAACCCACACACCAAAAAGAAGTGCGAATGTGATTGATGGGACTTCACTATACGATTCAGAAAAAAAATTCGTGGGTGAAATTCACCAAATGTTCGAAAATAGTATATTATGTCATTTCTAGATGGGAACAGCATCATTTTCTAGAATCAAACGGGAAAAAAAATTTATTCTCACAACCTCCAGATTTTGATGAGGAAAAAGTCTACTACAAAGATTTGAAGCTCAACTGGCAGACACAAGTACAAATGTGATTGATAGGGGATCCATGAGCATCTTCTCGTTGTTTTTGAACTCATAGTCAGAAACCTTCATTTTCTTTCCATTCGAAAGAAGTAGTTGATACTAAACAGAGTGAGTGCTGTTCAAATTATGATCTACGATTTTTTTGAAAATTTGTTCTATGGACTTTTTTGTTTTATGGACTTCTTGGAAGGTTTGCTCGCATTTCGGTTGCGCGATGAGCGCTCCTGGAAAAAATATTTCAGAGGGGTCACCAAAAGGTGGGTCAGAAAAATGTAAAAATGAAGACTGACTGGTCTTGTATGTGGAGTGTAATTTCAAAGTGGCGAGGTATCGGGAGAACGTTCAAGAAAGGACCTTTGGAAAGATGTCCGTTTTTTATACGATTTCAAGATGAAAACGCTTACGTAAGATTTACCAAAAATTCGGAGATAAAATATAATGAAACTTTTCACAATGAGCAGGAAAGTGCAGATTTCGAAACAGTATTGAGCAATTATCAACGATTTTTGTTTTTTGGAGATAAAAACTCGTGATTTTGTTCGACTCGAACTGTCCCTTCATGCTCCATACAAAACTCAACGGCCTCTCCAGAATTGAGCGGTTATTTCAAATTTGAACTGTGCAGTGAGACGAAATTTCAGATATACTATTTTTCATTTCTTTTTCGTCTCCCTCTAACTGTGGTGCCATGTTTTTTTAGCTCAAGATTACCAACCAAGTTAAAGATAAATCCGGATCATGTTTAGTAAATGTGGTGAGTTGTTTTCCTTCTCTTGAAAAACAAGACGAACTTTTTTTTCTAGGACTGTGAGGAAATTCTGTCTTCGTACAAAAAATCTCACGACATGACACCTCCGGCCAAATCGGAGAAATCGAAAAAATAGTGGAGAGCATCAAGGCTGAAACTGAAGATTCTTCACCGGGGGAGACGACGTGAAATTAGATGAGGTGAGTAAAAACTGTGATGATAAAAATTAGACGATGTAAGAATTTCAAACAAATTAGCGACCACACTCGCAAGAGTGCAAGTCGGCGATAGCTAAGACCGGCTCCTCAATAGGATGTGGCGGAAAAATAATAGATAATTTGTCCTCAGATAACTCTCGCACAAAACACAGCAGATGGAATAGAACAGCGCAAATCCACATCAAGCATGAAAAAATTTGTATTCTTCAGAGCTTCTGGAGTTAGACATGGAAGTGTTTGGTGAGCAGGCCGATGAGGATCGTTTGTACCTCCACCATTGAATAAAATGATGACACAGATGAGTGTTTGAAAATAATTGAAGAAATATAGAACTGATCGTTTCTTCTTGCGAGAGGGCGTGTCGGAGTCGTAACGGACCAGATAGTATAAGCGGTTTTCAAAGAAGCAGACGATGGATACCATCACGACTGAATGATTTCAACATTTTTTTGATTTTAACAATAAAAAGCTCACAAAAAATTGAGAAATACACCGAATAGATCATAGCTTTAGTTGGAACACCTAAATATACAAATAACCCTAACGGGTATCCAGCAAATACAGCAAAAAATACAACTGGTACTTAGAAAATTGTAAGCAATATGTCGAGCCAGGCGGTTCTGTAATCCGGAATTTTATTGATTGACAGGAAAAAAAA
>GL380078.1:0-14059 GCA_000143925.2 Caenorhabditis brenneri
TTGAAACAGTGAATCCTCAAAATTTTTTACAGTTTCAAGATGTGCCGAGTGACATCTTTAAACATGTTTCATGTCTCGGTTTCCCTAAATGAAATTGAAAAAAGTAACTTAGATAAGGCTAGTTCTGGTTCATTGATTTCAAAAACTAAAAAAAAAACAAGTTTGGATACTAAATTCCGAATCGCTCTACACGTTTTGTTCACTCATTCATGCGTCAAAAAGTTCCGAAAAATCTCGAATTTCTTCCTGTTTCAAGTTTTCAATGAGTCTATATGCTTCATATTAGCAATGCTTAAGAACATAGACAAAAAGTTGTGTAATGAAATTCAAGATCACTGCAAGATTTCCACGTTTTTAAAGCACAGCTTATGTATAGAATTCATTATGTGCACAAAAAAAGGGAGATAAATAATCAAGAGGCAAGGAAAATATCATTGGAAATAATTAGAAATCATTATTATCCGATGAATCAGGTCCTCCTCTTCTTCCCATCTGACCACCTCCCATCATTCCTCCCATTCCTTCTCCAGAATCTGGTCCCCATCCTCCTCTTCCAGGACCTCTTCTTCCAGGTCCTCCTCTTCCACCAGGTCCCATTGGTCCCATTGGTCCTGGTTCCATACCATGTCCTCTTCCTCCTCTTCTGAATTCTCCAGAAATGAAGAAAAGTGCTGGAATCTCTTGTGGATACTGTTGTTTCAGATCATCAATTGCCTGTTTCATCTGTTGTCGTGTCTGATTCTTGTTATCCATCACTTGTTCCAATGCGGACTGTGCTTGGGATAATTGACTGACCACTCGGGTCACATTCTGTTTCACTTCTTCTTTGTGGGCGGTCATGTTCGCTTCGAATTGGTTATAGGCGTCCTGGAATCATGTAAAGTTTTTAAATTGATATAAGAGTAGGCAGAAAAGGGAAGGCCGTAAATCTTCATTTAATCTCGTTGTCTGGTTTACAGTTACGCTATACACGTAAATATGGTTTCTGTCCAATTTAAATGATTCTCGTGCCGGTAGATTTGGTGACCACTGTTTCTCTTATCATTTCTCCCGTGTGTTTCTTCTATTGGTAACGGGGCTGTACCTACTTACTTCTGCACTCCTGTTCCATAAACTAAATTCCATGAAGCGAACTAACATCATTGTTATTTTTGTTAGCTTTCGGTATTTTTGAACAGAACATCGTCTACAAGCAGTATCGGAAAGTTTTCTATGAGTGTTGAAAATAATTCTTTGAAACCGAAAAAAAAACGTGGGAACTTAGCTGGAATTTCATTTAGAGACACCCTACATCAGCGGTTTGCTCTCGAGATTATGATAAACGCTCACTCCAACTACTAATTCATAGCTGAATTCTATGGAAAAGGCAAAACCAGGAAACCGTATTTCACTGTTTTAAAGAAAATTCTAGAAGTTTTCATTCGTACTTGTTTTGATAACAATGGTGTATAAGAAGTTCTTTGAAACTCTCTGCAAAACCCCGAAAAAAAACAGTACTGTTTTTTTTTCAAAAATGTTAGTTAAAAATTTTCTTCCAATACTTATGATTACCAGAAGTAATTCTATCGTCCCGCTTTGACAATACCGAAAGCTTTGGAACTGTAACAATTGGTTTTGGGTCGCTTTAACAGCTTTGGATTTTTTTTCGAGATTTTTCCGATGACATTCAGTGGTTTTGTAACGATGAAATGATCAACTCTAGGTGACCACCATTTCAATGTTTCTCTCTTGTTTTTTCTATCGGTAACCGGTTATATTAATCTACTCTTACACCCTCTTTATCTAGGCAAAACTCGATGAAATGAACTAACAGCATTGAACTTTTTTATACTTTCTGTATGATCCGAATTTTGAAGAAGCAGTATCGGAACATTTTCTATAAGTTTTAAAAATAGTTCTTTGAAACCGAAAAAAAAAGTGAGAAACTAGCTGGAATTTTTTTTTCGAAAACTGTATCAGCATTTTGTTTTCAAGAAATCGGTTCAAAATTTTTTGATCGTACTGAAATTCAAGACAAAACGTAGGGAAAAGGCAGGTTTATGTAACCGTATTTTACTGTTTCAAAGTTATTCTTATCATGTTCAAATTGATTTCAAGCTCAATATATATGGTTTTAGCTTTTTTAATGCATTCTACAAAATATGAGAAAAACGACAGTTGTTTTGAAAGGAAACTATCGGTTTTCCATTACTTCCAGAGCAGTTTTCAAAAATTACATATAATCATTTATCGCTTTTTAAAATTTTGGCAGTTTCGGAGCTGTTTCAACTTATTTTTAATGGCTCTAGGTTTCCAAAACGTTCTCGAAATATTTTCGTTGGAATTCAGGGTTTTGTCAACCACATTTTTCCATTTTTTACATGAAATGATCAACTTTCAAACAATCCACCTACACTATAGGTGACCACCCGTTACTTTTTTTTCTATCGGTAACCGGTTATATCTATTCATTTCTGCACTCTCTTCCGCTAGACTGTTTTATTTGAAAAGAAGAAATCACATGGAATTTTTATTCGGCATGATGTTCTTTCCGAGAGAGCAGTATCGCAAAATATGTACGAAAGTTTTAACATAGGTGTTTGAAACCGGAAAAATAATCAGGAAATAGCCTTGGAAGTTCGTTACAAAAAATGAGTTTTCACAGTTTCATAAAGATTTTTTCAGGTTGGGTTACACTTGTGTTCTGTTATGAAGATTCGAATTGGATTTTGGCGAAAAAAAGTTCGATACTCACCGAATCACTATTTTCCAAAGTGCTAGGCTCTGAGCGCAAAAAAATAATGAAAAAAAGTTATCGAAATTCCCAAAAAAATTACTATTTTCTGTCTATTTTTTTAAAAGTTCACTGAATTTTGTTTTGTTATTGGCTGGTCACTCTCTAGATTTCCACACTTCAGCTAATTTTCAGTAAAGATAGTTCTCAAAAAGTCATAGAAAATTTTTCAAATTTCACTGTTTCACCACATCGTTTTGTTCTGTTTCTTATGTCTTTAGTAATTGACAGTACAAATCTTCGACTCGAAAGTCAGAAAAAGCCGAATTCAAGCCAAACACCACCGTCGATTCTTGTCAAAGTTTCACTTCGTTGAGTTTCCCCTATGTAGAAGACAACTATATTGTTATTTTTACTGTTCAAAACCCGTGATAACTTCGGTTTCCGATTTCATTGACTTTTTGTTTCATGAATAGTAGTCTGCAATTAATTCATCCCGTAGTTCAGTTTTTCTTAAAATATGAAAACAGAAAAAAAAAGACAGGAAAATTGAAAATATTACTGATTCGAAAGTATTTCTTAAAAATATTCTGATTTTTGATAATGCTCGTTTTGTTTTCACAGTGTGGACAGTTTTGGCAAACCTGTTGTAGTTTGAATTCCGAAAATGTACCTGAAACAAACTCTGAAAGATACTATCATACTCATCTAACGCGACGGAACTTTATAGATTATTTCGACCAGTGAAATTCCGGTATTTTTCAATTGAACTCATTAATAAATATTCAAGTTCACCACTGTTATGTTTTAGACAATGCTCTTCTCTTCTAACATTTTCTCAACAGTTAAGCTCAATGCCTTACAGCCATTGGGCTATCAAAATATAGAAATTATGTTCACATTTTTTCATGTTCCAAACATATGCCATTAAAATTTTGGAAAACCATACTTATTCCATCTTGCGTGTGGTAACTAATTTTTATAAAACATTCTTCAGAGGAAAGTGAAAAAGAGTAGGATTGCCCTATCTGTTTTCATTGGTTTTTCGTATATTTTTCGCCGATTCACAGTGATAGTTCTATGAAAATTGCAGACATCATTTCAAGGTTATTCAGAAAGTATACTTTCATATTAGTCTCTGTTAACGATAGAAACTTTATCTCAACTCACTTCTAGAATGGAGTTCAATTTGAAAAAGTAAAGTTCTGAGATAAATTTTACAGTTTCCAAGATATGCCAACTTGAACATCTTTGAACATGTTTCCTTGCCTCGGTTTCCCCTAAATGAAATTGAAAAATGTCATTGAAACAAAGACTTTTTTTTTTAATGATTCACTGATTTGTGGAAACGACAAAACAAATTTTGGAAACTTTTATTCGGATTGCCCTATCTGTTTTTTTCACTTTTTTTATACCAACAAATTTTGAAAAATTTCGAATTTCTTCTTGTTTCAGCTTTTCGATAAGGCAATATGTGTTACAACAGCAATGTTTTTGCACATGAAAAAGCATTTGTATAATGAGAACCAATTTTACCGCAAGATACACACGTTTTGAAAGCATAGCTTATGTATAAAATTCATTATGTGCACAAAAAATAGAGATAAATAATCGAGAGGCAAGGAATATATCAATAATTAAAAATCATTATTATCCGATGAATCTGGTCCTCCTCTTCTTCCCATCTGACCACCTCCCATCATTCCTCCCATTCCTTCTCCAGAATCTGGTCCCCATCCTCTTCCAGGACCTCTTCTTCCAGGTCCTCCTCTACCACCGGGTCCCATTGGTCCCATTGGTCCTGGTCCCATTCCTCCTGGCCCCATTCCTCCTGGTCCCATAGGCCCATGTCCTCTTCCTCCTCTTCTGAATTCTCCAGAAATGAAGAAAAGTGCTGGAATCTCTTGTGGATACTGTTGTTTCAGATCATCAATTGCCTGTTTCATCTGTTGTCGTGTCTGATTCTTGTTATCCATCACTTGTTCCAATGCGGACTGTGCTTGCGATAATTGACTGACCACTCGGGTCACATTCTGTTTCACTTCTTCTTTGTGGGCGGTCATATTGGCTTCGAATTGGTTATAGGCGTCCTGGAATCATGGAAATTTTGTGAATTGATATAGGAGTTTTCATTTTTCTCTCTTTTTCTCCTCTTGGAAACCGGTTACCCTATCTACTCCCAAACTCTCTTTGTCTAGACTGAACACAATGAAATGAACTAACATCATTGAATTTTTTAATTTTTTACTACCTCATTAATATCCCTCTAACCCCCCAAGAAAACAACCTAAAACCCCAAAAACAGGTGATTTTTTCCTCATTTTTAATCATTTCCTGGTCTACACACTTCCTTTTGATCTATAGATTTTCTGTTCTTTTTTCTGTTTCTGATTAGATTCTCGGTTATTTAGTCGGGTAATTATAGTTGGAAAGGAGGTAATTTTGAGATCAGCAACACGAATTTGATAGGAATCGTACAAGGAGGAACTAGGCGATTGGGATCAAAAGTTGAGCAAAATTTTGGCAATAGGGGTTAGAGCTAAACCGGTAAATAACTTTCTAACTGTAAGAAAAATTCTAATATTTTTATTTTTGAAACATAAAAATTTTTACGGTCCGAGTAGTACAAAAAATTCTGTTTTACTATTTTTGAATAATGACGTTGGCTGGTGTATATATGTTGGATAAATTATTATTTTTCGTTACTTATTCATAAACAGCAGTTTTTGAAACAGTAAGAAAATTTTTAAAGATTTTCGAATTTTGACTGTCTCGTCTCGCTGAATCATAGAAATTCATAGAAATGTCATCTTCTGTTTTTTTGCTTCGTAAAACAACATTCGAGTTGTTTTCTACTTTTTAGTCTTCGAACAGAGAATCATACTATAAAACTCTATAAAACTAACTGGTTATCCCAATGATGGAAGATTGATTCAATTACTCTTAGAATTCTCATAAATTTTTCAAGACAGGTCCAGCTTCAAAAAAATATATTTGAGCTTCAGTAATGGATACCTATTGACATATTAATGTTCAAAAATTATTGGAACAGCAAAAATTATTTTACGTTCTGTTTCACACTTTTTTCACTGGGGTTTTTTTCCAAATGTACAGTCGTAAGGACATACTCGATCCCGCCCACTAACTTTGACGAAATTCAGTTTTTCAGAATTGAGACAAGTTTTGAAGTTTCGTGAAAACCAATTGTTGAAATAATATTAAATATTTTTGCTTAACACCAGTTCCAGCAATTATTTAATTAAAATGAAGTTTCTAGAATTTTAATGAAACAGTGAAACTTTCAAAAATCATTTCACGAAACATTCGGGAAATTGCAATTGGTCCTGTTTTTTGCCTTGTGGAGATAGCCTTTGGATTGACTAAAATTTTGAACCAAAAAGTTCATGAAAAACTCAAAACTGAAAAAAAAATTATGTCTTCGTTTAAATGAAAATTTTCGAAATTCGGCAAAAAAAGGGATTAATACATATTCGCAGTTCCTGCGTTAATAATTGTGCCGAAATACTCACTGTTTCCTTTAATATCCACATGCATAGATGTTTTAAAAAAATTGATATTTTTGAGTGTTAGTGAAACAAACGATTGAAAACTGTGACAAGACTTTTTTCAAAACTCTTCAATTTTTTACTGTTATTCGTTTTATGATATTTTTTAATTATTTCCGAATAATCGCTTTATTACTCAAAAAAAGTGGGGCAAAAAATTATAATAAACTTGAAACTGGAAAAAATGTGTTTTCTGTTTCAACTTTGATTTTTGAATGATAAGCTGATTATAATCCTCAATCATTTTTTCAAATGTCCTAATATAATTTGTGAGTGGAATTTTTCTCACACTTAATCCAATGCAACACTTCCAGACACGGTTTTCGAACTGCTTATCTTATTGATCTAGAACAGTGTATTTGTCATGAAGTGAGTCCCTTAACGAGCCTAACTCAATCAGTTTTTGCCCGACCAGTGTGGGAGTTTCACATACCAAAAAAGCCCATTTCAGTTTAGATGCCAATATTTATCATTTTCAATTTGGAGCTCGGAAGAGCTCTGTGCTTAGAGAAGGCTCACACTCACTGAAACGAAATGCTAAGCATTGAACTATTTTTCAAAGTTCACGAGAACCCAGAAGGATGAAGCTTCAAAGCGGCAAAAACCTTATGGTTTCTACTACTTCAAGTATTTGTGATGGAATTTTCTGTTTAACAGTCTTCGAATACTTCGAATTTCCTAGATAATTTTCTTCCAAACGATAAGTTTTCGGAAGAAACATAGCGATTAACTTGAAGATCGAACAAAATTTAATGTTACTAATGTTTGTACAGTAATGATACGATGAGACCATTTCTGGTTCGGAAGTTCTGATTGTGAAACGCTCTTGAAACAGTGAAAAATGTGAGTAAAACTTTTCAAAACTGTTCTATCGGTATTCCAACACTGTTTCTAGAAAATTTCCGATGGTGTTAACAAATATGTAAGTTGTCTAGAATGAAAATCTGAATTTTCAAGAACAAAAAGTTTCCTTTGGTTTTTTTTCTTGAAAAATGCCTTTTTAACGTCTAATTCGGACAATAATCATGAAAGCAGGGAAAACCGTAAAAATAAAAACGTTTAGAAACGGTAAAAATCATTTTTAAGATAGCAGGTCTCCGAATTTCGCCACCCATATGCAGAAGTTACGGTTGTTGCAGAATCAACCGAATACATAGAGAGATATTGGATACGGTTTCATGAAACAGTATATTTCTGAAAAGCATTTCGATTTTTTTCGGTTTTAGCTAATGGTTTTTTAGAATGTGTTAAGATCTGTATATTTCCAAATCAACTCCACCTATCAACCCAAGCTAAATTCTGTTAAAAAATTAAAAAGGATTTTTTGGCAGAATATTTAGAAAATAATTTATTAAATTGTTCCCCGATCCTGAAAAGACTCAACAATGATAGCGTTGAATGTAGAACTGTATACAAAAACAGTGGAACTGAAATTTTTCGAGTGACAGTTTTTAGTTTTTTGTTGTGTTTACGAACACTGGAACTCACTTGAACAGTCATATTTTTCCTTAGAACAGTGTTTTCTGGAGTAAAAGGTTTGCTGTTTCAGCGACTTGGTATCATAATTCTCATTTGTTTTGAACCAATTCTTTAGCGCTATTAACATACAAAAAATTTTATAACCATCAAGTAGATGTTTTCGGTTTCGAACTTTTTGAATTATTAAGACACGTTCTCTGAGAAAATCGAGGAAGCATCACTTGGCTTATGTACAAAAGTTTCAAACTGGTCCAAGTGTTCTGATATTTTTTGTGTGTGGTACCCCAACACTACTTATACTTATGCCGCATAATTTTTTAAGCCCCGCCCCCTTTCAGATGGTGAACCGAGAATAAAGGTCCAAAAAATTAACTTTTTTCTCCGAAGAGATATTGACCAGATCCAAACTGGAATCGATTGCTGGTACCATTTGAATGTTTTTTTGTGTTCAGAGCAAAATTCTATCATCACGTCTTCAGGCATAAAACTGCGTTTTTCTGCAAATTTAGCTGATTTTCCGCAAAAATGAAGATGCGGCGGGCCGGGGACCATATCAAGCCAAGCTATTCTCATCGGTACATTAATTTACGTCATCAATGTGGTCAAACCCCCACTGGTTGGACCCGGAAACCGATCCCATAAAGGGTGAAAAACTCGATAGTATTGAAAATATCTCCAAAAATCCATGTATCCCTATACATGGACAAAAAGCAAAAGTCAAAGATTTTGATATTATTTATGTTTTGGGTAGTATTAGTCATCAGTTGTTCACCCCCGAAGTATTACCCTCTCTCCTCCTTCGGGAACCATGTAGCATCACTCTCAAAAGTCATACCTGGGAAAAACTTTGATCGATCATAACTTTGTGAATTTTCAACCGATTTGGCTAATCTTTTAACTATTCGATAGCTATTTAACTGGTGCACAAAAAAATCAATTGGAGCAAAATCGCCACACTTTTCACAATCATAATGAAAACAAGAGATATACAATATTCTCCTCTTTTACAAACAACATTTCTGTTCAGCGAAATTGAAAAAGGCTCCAGTTGACTTTTTTGTGCACTAATTCAATAGCTATCGAATAGTTAAAAGATTAGCCAAATCGGTTGAAAATTCACAAAGTTATGATCGATCAAAGTTTTTCCCAGGTATGACTTTTGAGAGTGATGCTACATGGTTCCCGAAGGAGGAGAGAGGGTAATACTTCGGGGGTGAACAACTGATGACTAATACTACCCAAAACATAAATAATATCAAAATCTTTGACTTTTGCTTTTTGTCCATGTATAGGGATACATGGATTTTTGGAGATATTTTCAATACTATCGAGTTTTTCACCCTTTATGGGATCGGTTTCCGGGTCCAACCAGTGGGGGTTTGACCACATTGATGACGTAAATTAATGTACCGATGAGAATAGCTTGGCTTGATATGGTCCCCGGCCCGCCGCATCTTCATTTTTGCGGAAAATCAGCTAAATTTGCAGAAAAACGCAGTTTTATGCCTGAAGACGTGATGATAGAATTTTGCTCTGAACACAAAAAAACATTCAAATGGTACCAGCAATCGATTCCAGTTTGGATCTGGTCAATATCTCTTCGGAGAAAAAAGTTAATTTTTTGGACCTTTATTCTCGGTTCACCATCTGAAAGGGGGCGGGGCTTAAAAAATTATGCGGCATAAGTATAAGTAGTGTTGGGGTACCACACACAAAAAATATCAGAACATTTGGACCAGTTTGAAACTTTTGTACATTACTGTCCTCGGGTTTATCAGAGAGCGTGTCTTAAATAGTTATTCGGTTTAGAATTTCATGTTTCATTATCACTATATGAATTGTTTTGAAAAAGACAAACAAAAGTTGTGATGCTTCTTGTGAGATTTAGTGTTCACAAAACATTCTGATCAAAACATTCTGATTTTCTAATTGCTATTTGAGATTGCTTCTAAATAATAAAAGGATAGAGCGCAGAGAAACCAGATGAAAGTTTTGAGATAGCGAGGCTTGTACTGAAAGGGTGTTACTACTGTGAACAGTTCAGAAATCAAATTCTAAAACTTTGAAACAGAAAAAAGTTTCGCGTAGTTCTGGCAAAACTAATCTTTGTGATTTTACTTTGGACAGATCTTTTCAGGATTCCTAGAAAATTGGGAATTCCAAAACTTCAAGGATCCACACTCTCCAAATTTCAATCATGTGAAAATTCTGAACCCGAGCGGATACGCCTGCCCGCATCATCTCAATTTCGACTCGTTTGCGAGTGAGTTGAAAGTGATGTTTCTCACCAAAATAATCATTATTCACTTTTTGTGACTCGCTTTTTCTATGAAGGTGGCAGTTTTTTCAATTATACCTAAAAGCAAAAAATCAAGGAACAATGTCACAAAATTACTGTTTCACATTCACAGATTTTTTAATGGTTCTCGAAACTTAATTTCAGTTGGAGACGATTTTTTCACGAAATTAACCGGTTGTATCTACACTAGGGGTGTTAAAACTAAGGCTTGTATCTGGACGGCGATATGCCCGTCCGCCCCGTCCGCCGTCCGCCCCCGTCCGCCGTCCGTCCGTTTGCCGTCCGTCTGCATTCTGACGTGACAGTGTATAAAAATTTTATTTCACGTCAAGTCACGTACTTTTCTCAATTTTTCGAATTTTTCTACGATTTTTGGTAAATTATTGCCAAAATTTGGAATTTTTCGGCGAATAAATTATCAATTGAGTTCTACAAATGGTTCAAAAAAGAAAAATGCTTGGAAAAAATTTTCTGAAAAAAACCATCCCTCCGGTTTCTGAGGCGGACGGCGAACGGACGGCAAACGGACGGCGACGGACGGGGGGCGGACGGGGCGGACGGCGGACGGACGGCGGGTGTCCAAATTTCCCCGTCCGGCAAACAAGCCTTAGTTAAAACCGGCGTTTTCCGACGGCAAATGCAAGTTTGAACTTTTGCATTTGCAGCACACGCCGGAAATGGAAACCGGCGTTTGTCGCCGGGACAAATTTCGAATCCGGCGTCAAATACTGGTTTTTGAAAATGAGTGATAGTTTTCATTAATTTTAATTAAATGCAACCCGGCGTTTGACACCGGTTTCAAAAAAGACAGGCGTGGAACGCCGGTGTAAAAAACAAAACCGGCGTTCAATGCAAGTCCCGTCAAAATGACCGGCCCTTCCTTACTTGCAACGGCGGCAATTAACAACCTTAATCTACACTTCCTATATCTAGACGGAGCTTTAATATTGAACTTTTGGAAATTCTGGTAGAGTTCTGCACGAGAATCGGAATGTTATGCGTAAGACTTTTGAAATGAGACTTGTGAAACTGAGAAAACAATGTAGTTAAAAGTCGTATCTGAAATTGTTTTTTGCTTTTTTTCAGATCCTTGTCAAAATTTCACTTCGTTGAGTTTCCTTTATGTTGAAGACAACTATCCGATATAATCGTTATTTTTACTGTCTCAAAACTCGTGATGGTGAATGCCTAGCTTTGGGTTTGCGATTTCATAGACTTTCAGTTTTCATAGTGGTTGAATGCTAGTCTCCAATTGATTCATCCGGTACTTCAGTTATTTTTCTTAAAATATGAAAACAGAAAAAAAATGACAAGAAAATTGAAAATATTACTGTCTTGGAAGTATTTCTTAAAAATCTACTGATTTTTAATTCTGCTCACTTCATATTTTACCTTAAGGGCAATTTTGACAAACCTCTATAACAAGAAAAAATGATACAGAAGAATTGCTGTAATGAAACTGCTGTTTTGTATACTACCAGGTTTTAGATGTGAAAACTCATTTTGTGTCATTTTCCTCTTTAATTTTCCGTCAAAAACGAGCAAAATTCAAAGTTTCCAACATTGTAACTCCGGTTCTTGACACTATATGAAAGAGAACTTTTGAAAAAGTAGAAAAAACATGTTTCAAAAACCTTATAATTAGCTTTCACCGCCTTATAGCCAATTGAATCATGATTTTAAAATCAATGCGACGTTCAAAAAAAGACACCTTTCGCTCCAGCGAGATACACAGACTATGAATTCTTGATTGTTTTTTGAGGCTACAGTTACGCTGATCATCTTTTCGATCATCTTGTCATTTCGATGTTCGTGAAGAATTGAAGAATTAGTAGTTTTTGAAAAGACGTAAACACACAGTTCGGTAAATGACCACTAAAGGTTAAAAAACAAAAATAATTTTGAAACAGTAGTTTTTTTCGAGAAACCAGAAGTTCAAATTTTTGAAAATGTACCTGAAACAAACTCTGAATGATACCATCATACTCAGCTAACGCAACAGAACGTTACAGATTATTTCGAACAGTGAAATTTCGGTAACCTCCATTGAACTCTACAATGAACACTCTTATTCGCCCGTTACAAAAAAGGTTATATGTTTTAAGACAATAAGATTCTCTTCTAACACTTTCTCAATAGTTGAGCTCAATGCCTTACTGCTATTTTTTTATGAGCTGCATTGAGGTCGCTGGTGATCATTTTTCGTGTTCCAAATTTGTGCCATTAAAAGTTCGGAAACACATTTTTTTCCAATATGGTCAAAGAAGACAATTTTTGACAAAAATTCTTCGAAGGAGGGGGAAAAGCAGTACGGTAGCTTCATTTCGTTGGTTTTTTGTATATTTTTTCTGCAATCCATCGTCATGGTCACTGATTTCAGAAACCGACAAACCAAGATTTGTAAACTATTATCCAAATTGCCCAATCTATATAATTTATTCACTTTTCCATGAGGCAACATACATATTTTCAAATCTGTCGAATAGCTTACCGTTTCAGTTTTGCAATGAATCAAAATGCTTTAAAACATCAATGTTTTTTGCAAATAAAGTTCTGTGAAAAAAAAAACCAATATTACTGTAAGATTTCTACACTTTGAAAGCAAATTTATGAAAAAAAATTCATTCTGTGCACAAAAAAATGAGATAAATAATCAAGAGGCAAGGAAAATATCATTGGAAATAATTAGAAATCATTATTATCCGATGAATCTGGTCCTCCTCTTCTTCCCATCTGACCACCTCCCATCATTCCTCCCATTCCTTCTCCAGAATCTGGCCCCCATCCTCTTCCAGGACCTCTTCTTCCAGGTCCTCCTCTTCCACCGGGTCCCATTGGTCCCATTGGTCCTGGTCCCATGGGTCCATGTCCTCTTCCTCCTCTTCTGAATTCTCCAGAAATGAAGAAAAGTGCTGGAATCTCTTGTGGATACTGTTGTTTCAGATCATCAATTGCCTGTTTCATCTGTTGTCGTGTCTGATTCTTGTTATCCATCACTTGTTCCAATGCGGACTGTGCTTGGGATAATTGACTGACCACTCGGGTCACATTCTGTTTCACTTCTTCTTTGTGGGCGGTCATGTTCGCTTCGAATTGGTTATAGGCGTCCTAGAAAAATGAAAAGGTTGTGAATTGGCAGGGAAAACTGGAAAATCTAGACAGGAAGCTTGTTTTTTTGGTCTGGAGCTCGTAAATCTACACTAGAGCTTTTAGTCTGGTTTACTGTTACGTAAGGGTCCTAAATCAAGTTTCAACTAGATTTTTTTGCTTGTTCCATATTTATTTATTTATTTATTTATTTATTTATTCATTCATCGAAGGGTAGTCATACCACTGACACGTGAAGGATGGATTAAAATGGATGATTGTGGAGTAGAACTGGGATAAATACAAAGGGGGCACAAGGTGATAAAGAAAAGAGGGAAAACCGGGATTTAGTAATTAGTCGGATTTAGAGTGAGAAAGTGATCCAAGTTACAGGAGGATAATCTATGCTTAAATGCTACTGTAGATGACTTGTCCGGGAAGACTTCGGCAGGTAGAGAATTCCAACATTTAATAACTCGGTTCGATATGAATTGAGAAGCCAGTTTTGTGGAGTTTTTTACTAGAGATCGAAGATAGTAATTATGACGTCGTAAAGCTCCAGCGTAATTAAACATTTCAAAGATAGGATCCTCCATGTAAATTTCATTAGTGACCATAACTTTATAGGTGAATAACAGGTCGGTGAATAGTCTCCGGTATTCGAGCGATTTCAAATTACACTCCTCAAGAGCTTCAAAATAAGAAGAATAGGGCATTTTAAATTTTCTGAAAGCTCTGAAAATGAACGATTTTTGGACGGATTCTAGCATGACGATTTGGTCTTTTGTAATAGGAGACGTCACCACTGTTCCGTATTCAAGTAATGGACGCACGTAAATAGTGAAACATTTTAAAAATATGTTCCAAGAAGAGTATTTCAAAATGGCAAAGAACATGTTGATGCGTTGGTGAGCT
>GL380078.1:15837-73378 GCA_000143925.2 Caenorhabditis brenneri
CTAAAATGTTGGGAGGATCCAATCTTGTAGGCTGAAGTACATATTGCTCCAGACCATAAAATGAAGCAAAGTCGAGAAGCGCCTGACAGCAAGGATCGGACGCTAAATGAAGGTCCCAGTCGATATGTGCCAGATTAAAATCACCAATCAAAATAGAAGGGATTCCAGTGGATAAAAGATATTTCAAGCATTCAAAAAGATCGATAGAGCTGTTGTTATGATTCGGGTGATAAATAGCAATGATTCGTAAGGTTTTCCCATTGATAATGATGTCCGCGGATAAAGCTTCGGTTGATTGAAGATGTAAGGGCAGAGGAACTGTAGAAAATTTAATGGACTTACGGATTAGAATGGCAACACCGCCACCGTGTTTGTTGCGATCATTTCGTAACACAGAGTAAAGACCATTGAGAGATAAAAGAGAGTCAGGATAGTTGGAGTCCAGTTTAGTCTCGGCGAGACCGATAATATCAATATTTGAATACGAAGCCCATAGTTCAAGTTGTAGTAGTTTGTTTTTGATAGAACAACAATTGGTGAAACCAACTTTTAGATAGTTTCTTCTATGGAGTGTTTTCTCGTCCAAGGCCATGGTTTCTGATTCGCATTGTAGACGATTTTCGTGACTTCGAGATTTCGAACAGTGTATAAAGTTTCCATTGCTTCGTTGTTCAGTTTTATAACTGTTTTCCAAGATTGGCGGTACTTTAGAAGCTCTGGCTTCGTTAAGTCGGGGCGAGGCGACGCATTTAAGCATCCCTGGATCGAAGCTTTGATGGAGTTGAATTTGATCAAGACTTTGGATGCTTCTTCCCTGTTTTTGAATGTGAGACGTACTATAGGGGGTCCTTTTGCCGTTTGAGGAAGGAGAAAAACCGATGGTGTTGATGTACCACAGTCTTTGGCAATAGTTTGGACAAGCTCACTTTTAATAGCATCCTCGGTGAGATCCACATTTTTCACGATAACGTTCGCTTTTCTAGCATCTTCAGTACTAGCATAGGATGCCGCCTTCATCAAAGAGATTTGAGATTCCGGTGCAGCAATTGTGGATGCGACACTCGATGAGACAACTTGAGCAAATGATTTAGCCATGGTAGATGGAAGTTTAAGATCAATATTGGGCTGGATAGATTGGACTTTGACTTGCTCCTCAAGAATAGCTACTTTATCCAATAGAGAGGTCAATTTCTCATTCACAATAGAGTTATGATTTTGGAGGTTTAGAATGGTCTCCGCCAACGAACTGAACATCTTTGCAATATCATTTACACTGAAATTTTCTTTAGCTTTGTAATCATCATTCGACAATAGATCCATAAGGGGGTTTGAAATAGTAATATTATCCACACGAATTGGCTCATCACAGGAAACTCTTTTCTTTTTATCAGCAGGTTTGGTAGGAGAGTTAGCTTTGCGTTTGGCACGCCTTGGTTTGATAATAGAATAAGCCATGATAGTTGAGAAAAGAAAAAATAGCAAGAATACTAATCGATATGGATAAAAATCGATATGAGAGGTGTGTTGGGGGTCACCTTCCGCTGGGGAGACAAAGAGGAGAGTGAGACAAAGAGGAGAGTGTGAGTCTCTGATTCTTGTTATCCATCACTTGTTCCAATGCGGACTGTGCTTGGGATAATTGACTGACCACTCGGGTCACATTCTGTTTCACTTCTTCTTTGTGGGCGGTCATGTTCGCTTCGAATTGGTTATAGGCGTCCTAGAAAAATGAAAAGGTTGTGAATTGGCAGGGAAAACTGGAAAATCTAGACAGGAAGCTTGTTTTTTTGGTCTGGAGCTCGTAAATCTACACTAGAGCTTTTAGTCTGGTTTACTGTTACGTAAGGGTCCTAAATCAAGTTTCAACTAGATTTTTTTGCTTGTTCCATAAATTGAACGTCCTTTTCTTTTTCCCTATCAATAACCGGTTATACTTATTTATTCCTGTACTCCTATTACCTAAACTGAGCTTTGAGAAATCAACAAACATCAATGATATTTTGAGCTCCTTTAACTTTTGATCTATGAGTTTCCAAGAAGCAGTATCGAAAATTTTTTTTGACATTTGAAAATAGTTCTTTGAACCTGAAAAAAAAATGGAAAACTGACTGGAATGATATTTGAAAAGCAATGTTCACAATGTGTATTTGGGTTTGAGAGTTGTCTAACAATCAAGACCAGAACGCATAGAAAAGCCAAAACTATGAAACTTTATCTTACCGTTTCAAAGTAAATGTTAGCAGTTTTTATCAATTCATAGGTTTAATATGTTTTGATCGCACTAAAATTCAAGACTAAACGTAGGGAAAAAGCTAAGTTATGTAACCGTAGTTTACTGTTTCAAAGTTATTGTTATCATGTTCAAATTGATTTCGAGCTTAATAATATGGTTGTAGCTTTTTTTAATAATTTCTACAAAATATGAAAAACGAGAGTTATTTGGAAAGTGAAAATTTTGTTTTCTAGGACTTCCAGAGCAGTTTCTAACAAGCTTATTGTTGCTTTCGAATAACTTTGAAAGTTCTAGAGCTAAATCAACTGATTTTGAATGATTTTACTTTTCAAAATGGTATCGAAATATTTTTGATGACATTCAGGAGTTTTTCAACCATTTTTGTTCCATTCTTTACATGAAATGGTCAACTTACGAACAATTTACCTACACTCTAGGTGATCACCCTCTCTATGTTTTCCTCTTTTTTTCTATCGGTAACCGGTTATACCGATTTTCCTCTACACCCTCTTTAGCTGAACTCTACTATATGAAAAACGTAAATAACATTGGATTTTTTATGAATTTTTACACATGTTAATCCCGGGATTTGCAAAAAAAGTATCGGAAAATATGTACGAAAATTGTAAAATAGGTGTTTGAAACCGGAAAAAAACTAAAAAAAAATCGGCCTAGAAGTTAGTTCCAAAAAATAAGTTTTACAGATTCATAAAGTTTTTTTGAGGTTTGCTAGAAAATTTTTTATTGTTATGAAGATTAAAATCAGAATTTTGTAGAAAAAATTTCAATGAATCACCGAATCACTATTTTCCAAAGTACTAGGCTCTGAGCACAATCAAATAATGAAAAACAGTTACCGAAATTCTCAAAAAGTTTACAGTTTCCTGCTTATTTTTCGCATAGTTACTAAAATAATAATATGTTTGTTCCGTTCCATTTAGATTTTCTAAATTCCAGTTCATTTTCAGCGGAAAAAATGGCACATAGTCATAGGAAATTTGTCAAGTTTCACTGTTTCACCACAACATTCTGTTGAATTTCTGATGTCTTCAGTATTTAAAGTCCAGTTTCGTGTCTCAAAAATCAGATTTAGAAAATTTCAAGGCAAAATGTGCCAATTTTTCCTCAAAATTTGCTATTCTAAAGAAAAAATGTGATTTTAGAGACGAAAATGAAGATTTTGAGGTCAAAATTAAAAGAATCTCGAGCTACATACCTGCACACCATAAGTCTGTGCCCATTGTTGTGTCTGCGTCTCCATCTCGGCCAGTGTCAAATTCCAATTTCTCATGATATCGAAAAATGCTCGCCGTCCCTCTTCGGTGACATTTTGAAGGAATGGTGGACCCATTGGTGGTCCATGCCGTCTTCCAGGACCTCCGCCCCCTCGGGGACCAGCAAATACAGTAATCGAAATGAGGAGGACGAGGAGGGGTACTTTAGTTGAGTAGGTCATTTTTTAATGAAAGATTTACTATCTGTATACTGGTTACCCCTTATATACTTTGGGTTAGGCTCCGCCCTTTTTTTTGTTGGCGCTGGTCTTCTTTCGAGAGGGGTAAAAGTAAGAGTAAATAGATGGGGAGACTGAGTCATTGTGTTGTTTTTTGATGACCACAGGGAGTCTAAGCTTGAGTGAGAGAAAGAGAGAGAGAGAGAGAGAGAGAGAGAGAGAGAGAGAGAGAGAGAGAGAGAGAGAGAGTCGGAGCCTAAAGTAATAAACAAACAAGAGGAAAAGCTGTCAATGAATTGTTCTCTTCCGTGTTTATTTGTGCTTTTTCGGAATGGTCAAAAGGGGTTTTATGGAAGTGATGTGATGAATAGACAAGGAAGTTTTCTCCACTGTTTCATACATTTTTGCAGTTTTGTATGATGATTGATGAAGATTATTTTGAGTGATTGATTTTCATCATTTTGTTTTAACTGACTTTCTTCAACTCCAGTAGTGTTGGGAATAGCAGCTATGAACTTTGGAACATATTTCTAACAACATAGAGAAACAGGAAAACTTTTTTGTTACAAGAATTATTCTCTATTATACCTGAAGATCACAGAGTTATTGAATTGTGCATGGAACTCAGTTCTTCAAGAATTATATAAAACGGGAATTTTTTTTTGTTCCCATCTCCCTGAAGTTTCGAATGAACACCCCCACAGTCATAGTGCTCAAGGTTAAAGTTAAAAAATTTGTTTGCTGTTTCAAATGAAGAGCAATTCCCATAGAGCCATTTCCATATCGTTTGATTTCTAATTTCCTCAATAGTTAGTTAGAAGTGCAGAATTTGAATTCTGCGGGATACTTTTTCTGTTCCATAATTATCTTTCATCTTACTGGTTTTTATGTAGTATTTTGTCCAATTAGTCGAAGCTCAGAGTAGCAACAAATTGTCACTGTTCCAAAATTGGTTTTGGTATGTTAAATTATGCAACAAATAGACCAACTTGGAACGGGTTTTCTGAATGTTTAGATTTTTCATGTGCAACAGTGAACTTTTTCCAATTTTTTCACTGTTTCAATCAGTTTTCATTTTTTACAACAGGAATTAATTTTGATTCGACTTTGTTCTGTTTCCAAAAAATAAGGCCTAAGAATTAACTAAGGAATGGTCTAACCAGGGTTGCGAGGTTGGGTTGAGTTGCGAGATAATTTCCTTCCTCCTTTTATAATATCACTTACTTTTATAGTATACTCCGCGGTTTTTTAAATGCAAATCTGTTTTCAAGCCAGATGGTTTACTGTACGTACCATACGAAACCGAGAAAAGTTGTTATAGCTGCCTTGAGAAGAGGAAACCCTGGTCTTGGCACCAAAAATTCAGATGCGAAGTTCACGTCTTCTGAAGGCGTTCTGCAAAATCGAAACCCATACTTCACCACCCCAGTGGATCCACAATAAATTCACATCCTTTTTATCTCGCAACTCCATACTCTGATTAGACGATTCCCTAGTAAAGGTCTGTTTATCGAAAAACTGGAGAGTAAAACTGGAGAGTCTTGAAACAATATTTTTGAAACAGTGAGTATTGTTCAAATTCCAAGCTTTTTTCATGCAAAAACTCCTATCGATTCAGAACCTTTGCACAAAAATTATGTTTTTCACTAATTCAAAAAATCTGGGAAGCTGGTAACTGAAGAAGTGGTTAATCGTTTGAGTTCTTGAATAGAAACAGTTTTTGATGCAGTAATTTTGAAAAAAACATTGTTTACTGTTTCAAAAAGTTCCCAAAGCTTCAGAATATCTTGAAACTTTGATAAGATATCCGAGCGCAGTCTCAAAAAAGGAAATGTTCCAGATCTTTCCCTGACCTATGTTCCTTTAATCTTTGCTGTCCTTTCGAAGTGCTCCAGAAAAGTCAACAAAAATTATTTATTTTCATGCCATCTTTCCCTCTTTTTTGTTGTGAAGATCAGCGACAAAATGACTCAGAAATAATTACTCTGTGCTAATGCTTCATTCGTTTTTTTGATTTGTGTTCATTATAATAATCCGGCTAGTGTAAAAGGAAAACAGGAAACGTTGTGTTGTCTTTGTTTTTCGTTTTGCAAAAGTTCTATTCTAAACTGTCTAGTTTTCGGGGGTGTGGGAACAGACGTCATATGATTAGTTTCATTCATTTTTTGATTCATCATTTGTTTAGTGTTCATTATAATCATCCGGCTAGTTTAAAAGGAAAACGGGAAATGTTTTGTTGCCTTTTTTTCTGTTTTGCAAAAGTTCAAACTTCCAGAAGTGCACGTTGAACCTAGAAGTTTTGCAACATGAATTTTTGGAACAGAAAAAAATTTGAGAAAAAAATTACGGTTCCACAGATTTTCCAGAATGCGCTCACTCTTGTTCCTTCGATAAGATTTCCATGGGAATTTAAATCATTACTATACTCGAGAAATTGACAGTTTTCAATATATTCTAAAATAAACACCAGGAAATTACAAAAAATCCTCTCCATACGATGGTTACTTTTATAACTTTATACTGTTTCAATATTCCAAGAAAGAAAAATAATTTGTAGTGTAGTGGTTGCTCATTTTTCAATTCAATTCCATTGAAATTTTAATAAGAGCCTAATAAAAAAAACTAATGATGTCAAGAAGCCCAACACAATAAAGACACAAAGTAGAGCAAATATTGACGTGTGCTGAGTTACAAAATGGTCACAGACAGCTTTCTGGATCAGTAAAAATGGTATGTATCTTCTTTTCTGAACTATTTCTGTTCAATAATGATATTTCATTCTACTTGTCTTGCAGGATTCTGTCCGATTAATTGAAATTTAGAGTAGCAGTGAATTTTGGTATGCTAAATGATGAGACTAATTTGAAAACTTGAAAATTTTTTTCAAAATTTTTATTTGCAACAGTGAACTTTTTCCATTTTTCTGACTGTTTCAATCAGTTTTCAACTTTCACAAAATAAATTAATTTTGTTCCACCTCGCTTGTTTTTTTTTTGTTTCCGGAAAATAAGCACCCAGAACTAACTAGGGAATGGTCCAACCAGGGTATTGATTTGCTAGATAATCTCTTTTCTTTTTTTTATAGCACTTGCTACTTTTTCAAATATAAAAGCTGTTTGCGAGCCATATGATGTACTGTACATACTGTAGGAAATCGAAAAAAAGCAGTTATGAGAAGAGGAAACTTTGGCTTCGACACCAAAAATTCAACTGCGAAGTCCTCGTCTTCTGAAGACGTCCTGCAAAATTAAAACACCCATTCTCAACCACACCAGTAGGTCCACGATAAGCTCACATCCCTCTTATCTTGCAACTTCATACTCTGGTTAAACTATTCCCTAGTAAATGTCTGTTTATCGAAAAACTGGAGAGTAAAACTGGAGAGTCAAGAAACAATGTTTTTGAAACAGTGAATATTGTTCAATTTCCAAGTCACAGGTTCATGCTGAAATTCCCATCGATTCAGAACCATTACACAAAAATATGTCTTCACTGTTTCAAAAATCTGGGAAACTAAACAGAAACAAAAAAGTGGTTAATTGTTTGAGTTCATGATGAGAAGCATTTTCTGAAGCACTAAATTAGAAAAAAATGTTTATTGTTTCAGAAAGTTCAAAAATTCACAGAATATTTGGAAAGCTTGATTGGAATGCGGAATGCAATCCCCAGAAACAGAAATGTCCTCGATCTGTTCTTGACCTATGTCTCTTCAATTGCTGTCCTTTCAAAGTGCTCCAGGAAAGTCAACAAAAACTATTTATTTTCATGTCATCTCTCTCTCTCTTTGAAGATCAGTGACAAAATGACTCAGAAAACATTACTCTCTTTCATTGTTTCATTCATTTTTTGATTCATCATTTGTATAGTGTTTATTATAATAATCCGATTGGTAAAAGAAAACCGGGAAATTTTTTGTTGTCTTTTTTTCGTTTCGCGAAAGTTCCATTCTAAACTGTCTAGTTCTTTGGAGATGGTTGAAAATAAGGGTAAAAGCTGTCAATGAATTGTTCTTTGCCGTGTTTATTGGTGGTTTTTCGGAATGGTCAAAGAAAGTTTTATGGAAACGATGTGATGGAGAAATGGATGGCCAGGAAAGTTAATTTTGCTGTTTTATGAGTTTTTAATAAAAAAAAAACTTTTTAATATAAACTTTTTATGCTCTTTTGTAAGGTGACTGACGACGTTATTGTCTTAGGTTGCTCAATCTCAGAAAATGTATTCTACTGAGTTTTTCAACCCAATGTTCTTAGCAATTGCTAATTCATGCACAAGTTTTTGTGAAGTAAGCAGTACTTTTTTATGGAAATTATTTTCTGGCATACCCGCTCAGTTCATTTGATCAGTTTCATAAGAATCATCGAAACATGAATTTCCGCACATTTTACTTTTCCAGAAGTTCCGAATATATCCACACACAAAGTGCTCAAGGTTGAAAATCTAAAGTTCAAGATTTCCGTGAAACAGTAAAAATTTGATTTAATTTTGTTACTGTTTCAGGACAATTTCAATACTCACAATTTTTAAAGAAATTCATTGAGTGTAATTTTTCACCTGCAGGGTTGCTGAATTTTTAAAACTTCTGGAATTCATTTCGTGTTTCTAAAAATCTGGTTTTCGGTATTTTAGATTATGAAAGCAATGAATGTAATTTTCTTATGACAAAAAAGTTTTTGGAACATGAATATCTGAATATGAAAAAATATAAAACTTTCTTCCAGAATCTCTACCTCTGTCTAACCATTTTTAGGTCGATACGATCTGAAATTTTCTTTGTGCACCAGCAAACTTTTTCAAATTTTTTACTGTATCAATGAATTTTCAATTTTCATAAATTTAATTTGATTTTGACCGATCTCATTTTTAAGTTTTGAAAAAATGTTTCACTTGTTACTAATATTTTTGTAATGTCACCGTCATTCACAATGCTTCGTTTCTAGAAAATGCCTTTTTCGAGGAAAAAACATATTGGAATACATGTTTGGAAGACCATTAACCATAAAAAGTTAGAATTCTGGATTAAAAAATTAATTCGAAACAGTGAATTTTTTTTAAATCCCAAATTCACAGGTTTATGCTGAAATTCCTCTCGATTCGGAGACTTTGACCGAAATTTTTTTTCACTGTTTCAAAAACTCTGGAAAAAGTTATCAAAAGCAAAAGCAATTGTTAACACTGTGATGTGAACCATTCACTGTTCTAAAAGGTTTTGAAGAACTATGAACCTTTAAAAAATTCGATATAAATTGATTTATCAAATGTTCCAGATCTTTTCTTGACCTATGTTCCTTTGGTCTTTGCTGTCCTTTCAAAGTGCTCCAGAAAAGTCAACAAAAACTACTTATTTTCATGTCATCTTTCTTTTTTTTTGAAGATCAGTGACAAAATGACTCAGAAATAATTACTCTCTTTCACTGTTTCATTCATTTTTTGACTCGTGTTCATTATAATAATCCGGCTGATGTAAATAGAAAAGAGGAAATGTTTTGTTGTCTTTTTTTTTGTTTTGCAAAAGTTCAATTCTAAACTGTCTAGTTGTTGGGGGTGTGGGAATGGACGTCATATGGTTTTTGGTGTTTTATTGGATGAAATTTCGGTGTTTCTTCAAAATTTTCATGTGGACATCTGAACGGGAAAGAATCAGTACACATGAACCTAAATGATTTGCAAAAAAAACTTTGAAACAGAAAAAGTAATTGCAAAAAAATTCTACAGTTTCTCAATTTCCAGAAATACGGAGGTCCTCAACTCTTTCATTAAATGCAAACTCGAAGAGCCTATTACTGAGATTGATAATTTTGAATCTATATACCTTTTGAGGTTTAGAAATATTCCAATGAACTTCTCTTCGGTACACCACAAATTTATAGAAAATCCTTTACCAAAATAGTCATCCTTCAATGCTACCGATCATTAATTTCTCAGTTTTTCCCATACTTGGAAAATTTCGGCCCGGCCCGGATCGGCCCGTCGGCCCGGCCCGGCCCGGCCCGGTCGGCCCGGAAGCAGATTTTGAAAAAATTTCATCAATTTTTTTTTCGCAAAAAATGTTCAACTTTCATACAAAAGTATCAAAAACATCAATATTCTTCATTTCAGTCCGAAATAGCATCATACCAGTAGGTGGCGCCGCCTACGGCGGCTCACCTCCTTTTTGTTCGTCGCTGCGCTCCTCAGTGGGGGGTTAATTTGCCACGCTTAAACTCATTTTCTATCATTGGGCAGTGATGCACCCTAAGCTTACTTCATGTTCCAAAAATGTTGCTAATTTGAATTCCCGCCAAAAATTTTGAAAATTTGAGTTCCCGCCGAAATAATCAAATGTTTTGACGTTTCTGGAAGTTTCTAGAAATTTCTAAAAGTTCTGGAGCATTCTAGAAGTTTCTGGAAGTTTCTAGAAGTTTCTGGATGTTCTGGAACATTCTAGAATTTTCTGGAAGCTTTTGGAGCTTTCCTGGAGGTTCTGGAACTTTCTGGAACTTTCTGGAATTTCTGGAAGCTCCGGAAGTTTCCGGAAGTTTCGAGAAGCTTCTGGAAATTTCCGGAAGTTGCGAGAAGCTTCTGGAAGTTTCTGAGCGTTTCTAGAGGTTCCTGGAAGTTCTGGACGCTCTGGAAGTTTCCGGAAGTTTCGAGAAACTTCTGGAAGCTCTGGAAGTTTTTGGGTTACTGTAACTACCGTAATCCTACAGTGATTTTCATCATTTTTTGTTGGTGTGCTATTGGGGTCCCGTAGATACTACATGCAAAAATTGCAACAATCCCGTTCATTCCGAACACGTTTTCAAAAAATGGGTTACTGTAGCTACCGTAATCCTACAGTAACCCAAGCTCCAAACGGTATAGAATTGAAGCGCTCGGTGACCCATGACTACATGCCAAATATGGTTGAAAACGGTCGAGGGGTACGAAAGTTATTCAGTTATAAGCGCTGGACAGACACACACACACACAGACAGAGCTTGCCGCTTAGTATATAGAAGAGATAACACCATTTCACCCTAAAAATCGCCTATTGAAAAATCAGCTCTGAAAACCCGGGCCGACCGGGCCGGGCCGGGCCGGGCCGATGAAATTTCCCAAACGGCCCGGCCCGGCCCGTTCCAAGTATGGTTTTTTCCAGATTCTATTCTCAATAAAACAGTAATAAAAAGTCAAATCTCCTAAAGTGGTCACAGAGGATTTCAAAACATGTCTGGAACTTTTTGCTGTTTCATGGAGATAATTGACTTTCTCACAATAAGTTTCGCGTTATTTAAATTATATCTGATATTAGGACCATCTAATCTCGAAATTCGAATTTTGGAACAAAAACCTTACTTCAAACAGATCCTTTGATTATTCCTCTTTCTAGTTCCAATTCTTCTTTACGACCTTTTTGTTTTAGAAATTTTGCTGTTTCGAGAAACTCAAAATAGTTAGAACCCCTGAGCTCTCAACTAACAATCTTTATCAAAATTTAGAAAAATATGTTTCCGATCTTTCCTTGACTTATTCTATGTTCCTTCAAACTTCACTGTCCTTTCAAAGTGCACCAGAAAAGTAAACAAAAACTATTTATTTTCATTTCATCTTTCTTTGTTTTTGAAGATCAGTGACAAAATGACTCACAAGGGACCTTACTTAACTTATGCTCTGGGAATTTTCTATAAATTTTTTCCTGGGTAGTTTTGACCCAGGAGAAAAGATTAAACATAGTCTCCAGTCCCACAAATCCCGAAAAGAGCACAAAAATCGGGCTCCAAAAATTATCCGCGATCGGCGCCCTTTCTTATATGCCTCTCCCCCTGTATATTTGCCGAGAAGGGGTGGCCGAGTGGGTAAAGCGTCTGGCTTGCAAGCGTACACTCTAGGGTTCGATTCCGGCCTATGCAATTTTTTTTTGTTTTTTTTTTCCTTCAATTATTTGGTCTCATATTTGAATATTTCAATACAGTAACAATTTTTGACAATATTTTCATGCTATTCCAACAGTAAAAATGACCGGGAAAAGCAGAGAGAAGCTTCTAGAACGAACAAGGATGGGACTATAAAAGGGCCGAGAAAATCAGTTTGCCGACTTTTTCATTTATTTTTTTTTCTACCTCTATTTATTCTGCGCTCTTCATTCATGGACGCTGCAAATCGTGTTCTCGCTTATGCCATGGATCATTGGAATCGCCATTCAAAAAGGATTTGCCTGGATGAGCAGGAGCTGGGAGCTGCGAAGCTGATTCTGGAGATTTTGAGCGCTGTGGATGCTGGAGACTATCAATTCACCACCGAAGAGTTCTTTACTGACTTTGACGACGATGCAAGGGACAACGATTGGAAGGCCGAAGATGAAGTTCAGGAATCCATGACGGTCTACGACGATGTCATCAAGTCTCCAGGTGAACCTAATCTGATCCGGTTCGGCGATGTTCTCGTGGAGTTGGCGAAGGTTCAGGAAGCTGTTGAGTTCTACGGATCTAGAAAAGGATTTCTGAATAGTGGGAAACGACTCCGCCCACCTTTGGAAACAATGAAGAGACGATTCTCATTCATAAAGGACACAAATCACCTTCAAAAACTCAGAGACTACGAAATCAAAGGTATTGTTTTGAAATTTCTGGTTGGTTGCAACAAACCCTTCATTTTCCAGGTATCATCAAAAATGACAGAAGCAATTCGTTGAAATTTCTCGCTGAAGAAATGAAGAAGGAAGTGACTTCGTATCTCCAAGAGGGTCGAATTGTACACGAGGACACCCTCCGATTCGTGATAGCTGATATCAAAAAGAAGTTTGATCTCAAAATCGATAACTTCAAGGCTTCGAGCAAATGGCTGGCCGGCTGGAAAAAAGCGTTTGGTCTTTCTTCTCGAAAGATTACCAAGTTTGTCACTGCAGTTCGTCACACAAACAAGCAGCAGTTGGAGAAGGATGCGAAGGAGTTCGTAGAAATCGCCAACAATGAAATTGCTCGCTATCCACTTTCGAACATCTTCAACGCCGATCAAAGTGGTTTCCAACTGGAGATGTACAGCGCACGGACTTTGGCGATCAGAGGATCCAAACATGTGCACTGCGCAGTTCAAAGCATGTCGTCGATCACTCACTCTTACACAGTGATGCCATTAATCGCCGCCGATGGTACTCTGCACGACAAGCTTTTTGTCAACCTGAAGGAGCCGAAAGGGAAATTTCCCAAAAAGGGCCATTTTGATGCTCCAAACTTGCTTATCACATGTCATTCATCACATATTATGACGAAGAACTTGATGAAGACATTTTTCGAAAAAATGGTTTTCGGACCTACAATGCCGAAGAACACTTTGCTCATTGTCGACTCGTGGAGCAGTTGGAAAGACAACGATGCGATAGAAAGTGTGAAGCCTCGGGCCAACAGAGTCAAGATCCTCATCATTCCTGCTGGATGTACAGGTTCAGTGCAACCATGTGACGTTGGGCTTTTTGGAGGGTTCAAGAAAGTCGTGAAGACCATCACTGGGCATGGGCAACTTTCGAATCCAACGTACAAGATCTTCAGCCGGGACCCCACTTTGAAGGTAAACTTCAAAACAAAAATCATCAATCATTCAATCTGAATTTTCAGTTGATCTCACTCGTCTGGAGACAGCTGTGTTCGCCAAAATTGAAGGACTGGGCCAGCTACGCGTGGCATGCTTCAGGATACAACATTCCTCGTCCAGCACATTTCGAGACTCCGTACCAACTACTTTTTCCTTGGGACGTGGCACGGGACTGTGACAAAAACGGATGCAAATCCACTTCTTTTATTCGATGCCTTTATTGTGAAAAATATTTCTGTTTTCTGCACTTTGTGATCTGCTATCACAAGTGTAACTGATATTGGCAGTTTGAGAAATAAATAATTACCTGTTGAAACTTTTTTCATCGTCGCGATTATGAGGAGCATTCCAAAAAAAAAACAAAAAAAAATTGCATAGGCCGGAATCGAACCCTAGAGTGTAAGCTTGCAAGCCAGACGCTTTACCCACTCGGCCACCCCTTCTCGGCAAATATACAGGGGAGAGGCATATAAGAAAGGGCGCCGATCGCGGATAATTTTTGGAGCCCGATTTTTGTGCTCTTTTCGGGATTTGTGGGACTGGAGACTATGTTTAATCTTTTCTCCTGGGTCAAAACTACCCAGGAAAAAATTTATAGAAAATTCCCAGAGCATAAGTTAAGTAAGGTCCCTTGTCAGAAATATTTACTCTCTTTCACTGTTTCATTCATTTTTTGATTCATTATTTGCACACTGTTCATTATAACAAGAAGATTTGCGCTGCTTCGCGGCTCCAATCTTCTTGCTTCAAACGGGCCGGGCGAGTTCGCTTGGGAAAACGTCAGTCTCAAAATGATGTTCTTAAAAAATGAGAACTGAAAAGGCGAAAAATAATAATTCAGTTCCGATGGGCGTGTTGATTTCAACTGTGACAGTTCACGTTAGTTCGCAGTTCTTTTCCGCCAGCAAGTCTTTTGTGAGCCCTATCTTAGCACAGAGGTCTCTATATCTCCAAATGAAAAATGAAAAAGACGGGCATCACCACGGTAAAAATCTCTTCTGATATATCAAATTTTTAAAAAATTCGGCCCAGTAGAAAGGGCGCTAGCGTCGGGCAAACACGTACAAACACACAGAAAGCGGTGATTGTTAATAGTAAAGATATCCGAGAGATAAAACGGTAAAATGGGAATTTTTCGTTAAACAAAAAATCCATTCTGAGCTGATAAATTCAAGAAGGCCAAATAAAAAAAATTATAAAAAACAGTATTGGTTCCCACTGATGAGACTGAGAAAAATGTCAAAAAATTATTATCCGACAGTGGGGCACTCATCAAAAAACGGAAAAATAAATTTGTGATGCTAAAATTATTAAACTGCAAACAAGTGCATACCTGAGTCAGAAGCTCTTCAGAAGGCTATCAAAGTGAGCAACAAAAGTATTGAAACAGTAAACATTAATTTTCGGAATAAATTAAAAACTAGAATTTTAAATGACTTTGCTGAGATAAAAATGAAAATGTTTTTCAAATCTTACAGATTTCCTATCCGGAATCGCCCAATTTTTTAGAATGTTAAGAATGTCGTATGGTTTTTGCTCGACTTGCTTCTGAAAAGATAGTAAATCAGAGTTCCGGCCCGATTTATTTATGGAAGTGTAAAAAGAGGAGCCAACAAGGTAAATCACATTTTTAAAACAGCGAAAAAATGTTTAAAGATTTTATGGAATTCAAAATTCCTAAAATAACTGAATAAATAACTCTTCCCAAGGACCATTATCAACTTTTTCATAAGTTACGATTGGACTTTGGTTGAAACAGCAAAAAAAATCGGAAACGGTATTAAAAATGAGCTCCATCCGAATCAGTCACCAAAAAACAGTGTTCTGATGGAACAGTAAGAAGTCAGGCAACTTTCACTGTTACAAAGAAATTATTTTAAAGTTGTCACCATTCAAAATTGATTGGTCTGAGGAAATCCAGCTAACATCATTAACGAGTTTCTGTTATATGGAAGGAAAGGCACTGGTATCCCTTAAAATTTGTTTTAAAATTAGTATTCAAGCGGTTGGTATTCCTCATGTTTCACCGATAATTCAAAATTCAACCTAGAC
This sequence comes from Caenorhabditis brenneri, assembly GCA_000143925.2. Taxonomy (NCBI): domain Eukaryota; kingdom Metazoa; phylum Nematoda; class Chromadorea; order Rhabditida; family Rhabditidae; genus Caenorhabditis; species Caenorhabditis brenneri. The sequence continues at coordinate 31,122 of GL380078.1, forward strand.
AGAATAAAAACCAAAATCATTATTGTTCATAAAACAATGTCCGTTTTTTTGCAAGTTATTGGAACAGTAAACTCTTTTCGGTTATTGTATAATTAAAGAATCTTCAGTTTGAAATGTGGGGAAGTGTCTCTAAATTTTTTTTCATTAAACATTTTTTCGAATAAGAATTTCCCTGAAGCAGTAAAAATCACTATTTCAAAAATTTCATAATCCAAAATGATTCAGTGTCTTTTAATGACAGTTCAATATAATAAAATTCTTGTTTTCTCTGTTACAGGGAGCCTGAAAAAGAGTATTTTAAGTTGCACTTCTCCTGCTCCAAGTTAAAAAAATATTTCTACTTACCCACATTCATTTTGAAATTTTGGGTCAGCCTGATTTTCGTGATATTGATAAGAACTTGATTAGTTTTTCATTTGGAATCTCACAGAAACAGTACGAATTGTGAAAAATTTACTGTTCCAGAAAACTTAGATAGTCGGTGAATTACAATGGCACGTAATACATTTACCGGTCTCAAATGGCGTGCGAATAATTTTTGAAACGGTCTAATTATGAACAAAAAAAAGTGTAGTGGTCTGAAAAAAAGAATATCGTGCTGAGCTGATATTGTCTAATGAAACTTTCTGGACACAGTAAAAATCGAAAATTTCACTGTTTCATTTTTTGATTTGTAAAATTATCAACCTTTGGAGCCAATCAAGAAAAGATTCGATGAAATTCAAGGATTTCGAAATAATTAAATCACTTCACGCTCAAAAATTCGAAATATCTGAAAACTGCGACATTTCGCAACTATTACATTTCGCAACCAACCATTTCGCAACTACGACGTTTCGCAACTGACTTTGGCAAGTAGAATGGACTTGTACTTCAACCAAACTGTATAAAAATTTCCTAGACTCATTTGACAATCTCACTGCTTACGTTTATCTCATTTCTGGCGTGACCCTTGCCTTCTACATCGTTTTGTATTAGTTGTGAAACGTCGTAGTTGCGAGATGACGTGTTGCGATATGTTGTAGTTGCAAGATCGACGTTAGTTGCGAAACGTCGCAGTTGCGAATTGGCAAGTTGCGAAGTGACGCGGAGCCATTTTTAATACCTTTTTCGAAATTTTTTATGGAAAAGTCGATAATGATCCTTGTTTTATACCGTAAACACTGTTATTGAAGCCCATGGGCTTCTATTTTTCAAAGGGGTCTTCAGGGTGGTCCTAAATTACAGGTGGGCCTCTATAAGGGGTCTATTCTTCAGAACAAATTAAAAAATATTACTGTTTCAGAAATTTCTTATTTTGAAAATTTTTAATTATGGAAAGTCCTAGTCCACTTTTCACTCCGGGAATATTTTTGAAAGTTGCAACCAAGATCAGAAATTTTTTTTTCAAACCTTTCTCTAGTGAACTTTAGTACAATTTTCTTGAATTAGTCCGTTTACTGCATCAACCTTAAATAGTGTCACAGGTGGTCTGGTTTTGGTTTTTTTTATTGAATGGAGAAATATGAACGTATTCCAAAATGTCCGGATGTCTGTGTTCTCATGAATCTTGAGAGCAAAACTCTGAATCAATAATTTTCTAGTAAAGTTTTGGGAGAATTTTTTGAAGTTCTGGAAAAACAGCTGAACGCAATCCAATAAATTACTGCTTCAGGCATTTTTAACAAGTACACGAAACTCATTAGTTCTTATTACACCAATCAATGCTACTACATAAAAGAAAACTGATACAAAATTTTCAGAAAAATTAATTTTTGATTTCTGAATCGTTTTTTTTTGGAAAAGTTCAGAATGCTGAACGATGAAAATTGAATACTACAAAAATCAATTTAAAAAAATCTGTTTCATAAAACCTAATCAATGAATGAGGGCTGTTCGAACTTTGATACGTATCCTATTCACATGACTAAATCTCATTTATACAGGGTGGCCGATAAGTATGTAGAATTTCATTTTCCGGTTTTCTCCGAATCTAGACATTAGGTATTCAAATCAAACTGATTTTTTGATCAATGAGATGCCATTAATCAGTTTTCCAAAAAAAATTTGGAAGTTGGAACCCTCCGCAATGATCCACGGTTCCAGACGCTCCGGAACAAAAGGGACGGTGCGCCGGAGGCAGTAGTTACCTATTTCGGGTTATATCTTGAGACATAAATTCTTGATAGAGTTGATTTTTGGGTGGAAGTAAGCCATGACCTTGTCCTCCAAGAGTCTCAAACAGAAAAGTCCGAAAAGACTAGATACGAGGAGAAATCTGACCAGGTACCGTCGCCACAGAAACCAGGAAAAGATCCTTCAAGTACTGATTTCGTTGATCTGGACAATGGGACGGAGCCCAAGCGTGTTATAAAGTGGGAAGCAGCTGGTTAAAGTCTCTAATGGGCCATAAAAGTGCAAAACCAACTTCCGGTACACTTACGAACTGAATTTCACATTATCGCGATGAAAACCAACGGAATTTTCAATCATGATATTAGTCAGACTCAATCTATAACAGACTTCGACAAAAGCTGGTCATGGGGTAAATAACGTTTTAAAGTCTTTGCTCAGTGGTTTGACAACAATTAGGAATGTTTTTAAAAGTTTAGGATTGTCACAATTATGAAAATCTCTTCATCACATCATAAGCGGCGCACATTGTCTATTTTTCATATGTGGCATGTTGTTGGAATGTCCTCATAATTTGGTTGAAACTCAAATTTACGTCTAATTATTTTTTTTTGCTGTTTATATAGATCCTATATTTTAAAAAAATATCGAAAGTTTTTGATCTGGTTGAAAATCTGACTTAGCAACACGCCAGGATCACCCAGAAAACAATTCTACATACTTATCGGCCACCCTGTATCTCAGACATACTGTGCCAACATGTCCTTCCTCGTTTTCAGACAGTCCTTTTATCAAGTACAAAACTACTCAGGTAATTTTTGGACAGAGTGCCGCGCAAAACGGCATGGTGGCCCAACCACTGGGCGTCCATGCCGTTTTGCGATGCATAATGCCGATTTTGCCGGCACTTTGACCAAAAATTACCTGAGTAATTCAAAATAGATATGATCTAAGCGAAATCTTTAGTATTGCCGTTTTGAATAAAGAACTCGATTAGAAATGATGTCATTAAACGACTGGAAAAAGTTAACAAACCAAGCCAGAAACACAATTTCACACGAGAAACATGAAAATATTCGGGATTTGAAATGATGAAAAAATGGAAGTACACTATTTGGAACTAATTTCAAGAAGATTTCTGATGAAACTGCAAACTTTTTATTTATTTTAATACTGTTTCAATGAAGGAATGAAAAATCGGGTGTTCTGAAACGTTTTTGTTTGTTATAACTCGGTTGTTCCTTACTTGATATTTCTTAAATCAGTAAATCCATTTTCGATTTTTTTATGTTTCTAGTTGTTTTCCAATCCAAACAGTAGAGACTTACAGTCGTAAAGTTTACAAATTGATTTTCACGAAGATTATTTTCGAGTCTCTGCATAGTTTTTTCTTTCGAAAGGTTTCCATAGTCAACAAAAATATTCGAATTTTGACGACTGGGTCGTCCTAAAATACTAAAATAAACAAAGCAACTGAATAAAAATTAATCTGTTTCAAAAAAATTTCAAAGAATGAGGAATGTTTGAATTTCAATTCGCCTTCAACTATATCATCTAAACATCAATACATTTGCCTATATGTCCTTCCTCGGTTCCAGGCATCCTTTTCATCAAATATGAAGCAACTTTGAATGCGATTTGATCTAATTCCTCATCGGGAACGAAATTTTCAGTTGAACCGTTTCCGTTTGAATGGAAATGACACTAATAAACATTTGCTCCACCAGGCAGAAAAAAAAGATTGAAACTGTGGCTAAAAATAAGACGGCAATCATGATTTTGCTCCTTTTAACAGAAAATTGGTAATGAACATCTGGAATTCGAAGTCATATGAAACGGACTTGCAACATAGGTTTGTTGAAATTTTTCAAGAATCTTATGACACAAATTCTTTTGAATTGTTTTTCACCGTTCTAATAAAGTAATGATAAATCGAGAGTTGAACAATCAGTGGTCCGTGCCATTCACCTTTGTAAAACCGTTTTTTTGGAAACGCATAATTGAATTGTTTTAAAATAATATCGATTTAATAGAATGATTGAAAAGGGAACTTATACAATTAGATTGTTCTTCTTTCATATTCTGTACGAGCCAGTGCCCGATAAAAGTTCTCAATATTTTTCTCTTTGATTTTATTGGAACAATTAACTTTCTTAACCAGTAAACTTACAGATAAATTCTGAAATCCTACTGTTTCAACTTTCTAGTGTTTCAAAATGATAGAAAACTAACAACATTACTCATTGATGTATACATAAAGAAGGATGTTGTAATTGTAAAAAAGGATCGTGCATACAAGTTTAGATGAGATTAATTCGAAGCTGTGGATAATTTTTTCTATCTAAAAAAATATTTGTTTGTCTAGAAGCATTTCCACAAAAAACCAGAGTTAAGTAACATTTCCGGTGATATAGCAGGTTGTTCAGTGACTGGCAAAGTATCGATGTCAACATATACAATTTCGAAACAGTTTAATTTTGAAAATGGTACAGTTTCTAGATGTTTCGAATAAATGAAATTCGTTTCCGAAGCGAAAACTATCAGAAACAATACATTTATTTGTAAAATACGTGAAATTGAAAAACTTCCCGGAAACAGTGTATTTTTTGCTGATCCACAATGTTTTTATCCGGTTCAAAAAATGTTTATAAAACCAGTTTCAAAAGGGTAAGCAATAAGTTTTGAGGAAACAGTGCTAATGTAATCCTATCTGAGGAACAATAATTTGAACTAGCCGACAAAATACAACCGCCAGCGGCCACGTTATGAACGTTCACATGAACAAAAATAATTTTGGACGTATGTACAAATCTAGTAAGTATTAACACGCTATTAAACAAACAAATAAAGAAAACGACTGAATAAGTCTTGTTTAAAAGAAAACGGATTGACAAAGATTTCCAACTGTCTTAAGAAACATTACATTGGAATAATGAATGTGTTGAAACCTTGAATGTTCTTTTTTTTTTCAGAGGTAAAGTCTGGAATTCAAGTTTCTTTTGATAAAGAAAAACAAGGAAAAACCAAATCCACAGATTCATTATCCTTGTATTTTCGAACATAACCATTAAAAATTTTTCCAACACGGGTCTCTTCCCTTTCATCTGAAATTTTTATTTTGGATTTTTCAAAAAAAAATCAATGTCACAATATGTTGATAAATTTTCAAACCAATGTAAGGGAAACTTGTTACCCTTTACCGGTAACCCAGATTACCTTTAGATGACGTCATCTCAGACTTTAGCTCACAACTGTTTCAACACCCAATCTTACACTTTCAGTCTCCACACGTCACGAGCCCACAGATGAAGCGGTATCTTGACGCCTTTATTGCATCTCAAAGCTCCCGCAGCCCACACAGTTGCCCTCAGGAGCCGAGGAATCCCAGCCAAGGACACGCCCATTGCCAGGACTTTAAATGTTCACGATCCGCTCGATCAAGGACTCTCTTTTCTCTTTAGCTTTTTGTTTTAGTTATCCACATTAAGGGATTCCGAACCGTTTTCCCTCGTGTTAAATTACAAGAAACCTAATAAAACCGTCGTAATACATCATTGAAAACAATTACATACTGTTCAATTTTTCGATGTCATATGGCAAATCGTAAGAAACAGAGATAGGTAAGAAAAAAAAGAGACCCAGACCTCGTGAAAAAGGTTTGTAAGAATGAGCACTACTTTCCTTTTCACGAACAGTTTCTTCTCAAATATGTTTTTTCTATCAACTTTGGGGAACATCACATTCAATTGATAGTAATCTGAAAATCGAAGCTTTTTGTATGTTGATCGACAAACCTACACATAGAGTTTAAAAAAATGCGAAAATCGAGAGAGATTGATGATAAGAGGATGAGATGCAAACACAGGAATTGTGTGAGAAGTGTTTCTTTGTTTTCTGCCTGCGCCTTCCTTGCTCAGATAATCTCTACCGTTAGTTGTTTACATGGTTCACATGACCACTTTAGAAACAGCAATATCTATTTTCCTCCAGTTTTTTGAGTCAGAACATAATTTTCTGAGCAATTTCCTTCGTATTTTCTGTATTTCTCAATGTGTTGCTTTTATCCCTTTGTTCCCTGCTTTTCTTTTAAAAAATTTCTAAGTTATTTCAGCAAAAAAAATGCTTTATTTCGCTCATTTGTATTGTCCTTGTCACACTGAAACTCTTCGGCTTTATGGTAATTTTTGAATTGAAGAAAAAAATTTCTGAATTTCTCTCTTGAATGTTTTTTCCAGACACCAGTACATGGAAACCGTGTATTGGATTGTGTGGACACACTGTCTGTTTGGGTTGTATCGAGGAGAATGTGCACATGGCATGTCCAATATGCAATCAACCTGATGTATTTGTTAATAAAACTCCAAACTATGTTGCAATCGAGTTAATCAAAGATTGTCGAGACAATTTCTGGGAACTTATGAAGAATTGGTGGAGTGGTAAGGTAAATTGTTTTTTGAATCCCTTATCATAAAAGTTTCTTTTTCAATATTTTATTCTGAAAAGGGAAGGTCCCCAGGTGTCCCCTCAGGATTTCTTACATATTTTGTGGGTAGGTAGGGCTGGGGCCCCCACCTCAAATCCAAAGTTTGAGGTGCGCTCTCGGAGGTTTACTGGAGTTACAGTATGTTTTTCAATTTTCTCGTGAAATTTCATCGGTCAACTTTGAAGAGCCATAACTTTTTTCTTTTTTGAGCAATCTGCTTGGTTTTTTGCTCATTAGAACTAGCAATAAGTGGTCTACAAAAAAGTCTCTTGGAGCATTATTCCATCACTTCAATCATGATCAAGACAGTGCAATATATGAAAAGATGAGATGAGAGTGACCACAAAAAAAATATGTAAGAAATCCTGAGGGGACACCTGGGGACCTTCCCTTGTGAGAAACTCCGTTTTACTACTCAAAAAAACTGAATATAAACACGAGACATCATTTCTAAACCGTATAGGCTTCCTGATTCCTAAAAAGTAATGAGCTTAACGGGGATTCAACTAAAACTAACAGTGTCCTATCCATTTTGTCGTGGAATTTTTATTCTGAGCAATCTCATATTTCGTTAGATTTTTAACAACTTCAAACGCGATTTATGTCAAATCGCATAACTTCCAGAGCACCCCTTTGGAAAAATAGTCAAACTTTCCAAAATCTACCACACTGTTTTTTTTTCAATACGACCAGGCTTCGAGAAATATGGCGTCACATTTCAAATAATCACATTTTTTTTAGAATCACGACTCGGGTCCATGCTCCAGATGCTCCGATCAGACCCATGTGTTCCGAATCTGTTGGACATGTGATTGGGACAGCGTTTGCATTACCACTGATTCTGGAACGAGATTGAAAATGTACTCCGACCGTGATCTCCTCAACCTATCTCGCCACGTTCTCTGTTCGGAGTGCGCCATAAACCATCACAACGGTCATCGAACCATAAATATTGAAAGGATTAAGTACTCCAAAAATGATATAAAAATGACGACGTCAGCAATAATACTGGAAATGTTTCAAGAAGGAATGGACAAAATCAGCTACACAACTGAATGTCGATTGAGACACGGAAGGATTGAAAGTACTAGAAACCCCTTAATAAAGTTGCTCCGAAAGCTGGAATACAAGGAAGAAGGGGAGTGTGGATACTTCGAAGAGCGCATCAAAATGGAGTTGATCACAAAATATATAGAAGATATCGATCAAAAATGGAAAGAGTTGACAATGTTTTCTGTGGGGGGAACGCAATGCGAATGCAATCGATTGTACAATAAATTAACAAAAACACAGACCCAATCGAATTACGAGTATCATTTCGGTATTATGTGCCATTCTGAGATTGAGACTTTTACGCCGGGGTGTCCGCTATTTTTCAGGAGTCACCTTGAAAAAAGGCTGAAGTTATATGAGATCATCGGGGAGGTGAGCGTCTGACTGGGTTTGTTTGTTCTATTTGGAATACTGTAGCTGAGGCTATTTCTGTGTCTATCTGCCCTATACTAGTACAACTGAACGGAAATAAGTTTGTTTGTCTGTCTGAATGTCCGACTGTCTATTCGTATTTATGGTTGTCTATCTGATTGTTTGTGTGTCAGTATTTCTGTCCAGTTGTACTAACAAGGGACTGTTTTTTAAACATGGGTTGGGAATTTTCTATAAATTGGTAGTCTGAAATTAGAGGCTTCTGTGAGTGGATTCTGAAATTTCTAGCCCTCACTGGACCCTGAGAGTCTGGAAATCTTCATCTGAAAATCTGACTCCGCCCCCTGATTTTTATACATTGTCGACGTGTCGACCACTTTCTGCGCGTCGTACTCTCCTCACTCCCCTGCAAGGCTGTAGAAATCAAACGTCGGTTGGCGGCGGGGATGAGGTGTAAGATGATGACGTGCGGGAGGTCTGGGGTTCGAACCCATCTACTTTTTTTTCTTTTTTGAATTTCTTTTTCGAACCTTCAACTGGTTCAAAAGTTAGTTTTAAACTTCGAAAACATATTTCCTACATTCCGAAAAAACAGGGAAATCGTATAAAAATTTTTTACCAATTTCATTTTTTCAAAGTTCATCACTTTCTTCATGCCCAAACTCTTGGAAAATTTTTGTGGAAGTTTTTTTTTTTCAAAAAATTCTTCCAAAAGCAGTTCAAAAAAGAAAAAAGGCACATGGGTTCGAACACCAGACCTTCCGGACGTCATCCTGCGTCACATCCCCTCCGCCAACCGACGCTTGCTCTCTACAGCCCTGAAAGGGAGTGAGGAGAGTACGACGCGCAGAAAGTGGTCGCCACGTCGACAATGTATAAAAATCAGGGGGCGGAGTCAGATTTTCAGATGAAGATTTCCAGACTCTCAGGCTCCAGTGAGGGCTAGAAATTTCAGAATACACTCACAGAAGCCTCTACTTTCAGACTACCAATTTATAGAAAATTCCCAACCCATGTCTGAAAAACATTCCCTAGATCACTGTAGCTGAGTCCGTCTGTGTGTCTGTCAGTCCAGCTAGTATTAGTGTAACTATTTCCAGAAGCCACCTGAACAAGTGACACCGGAACCGTTCAATGATCGACAATGTCCTTTGTGTGTGATTCTAGGTGAGTCTGGAACTTTGCTTTTGAAAAATTTCCACTATTTTTCACAGGATGAAAATAGAGCGATTAGTCTTGACCGTCGTCATAAAGTGGAGCAGTAATAAAAACTCACAAAAAAATGAGCCTGAACCCTGAAAACTGCCTTTACTAGCCCGCAGAAAAAACCTTTCCCAGTGCTAAATTTTATAATTTTCCGTAAATTTTTATTATTGTGCGACTCTATAATGACAACACTACATGCTCTTTTTTCATCCTGGAATCCTAGAAGAACTCCTATGTTTTATCAATTTTCACCAAAATGTACTGACGTAATTGTGATTGTTCTGTGAACGATTCGGTAGAAAATTATTCTAGGCATCTGCTTATATTCTTGAATTTTGTCCAAAAATGAATATCTCCAGACCACAGTTACCACAACCAAAAACCTATCGGTTATTACCGTCAACACTGGCTGGAAATCGTGGAGAATATTTGGAAAAATGAATTGCCACCACTGTCCGATTTTTGTTGTCGCTGCCTGACTTACTTGAATCATTTTCGAATCGGCTGCTCGTGTGGAAAACGAGAGGATTATTACACAAAAAATGAAGGGATGGACAGGAGTATTGAAGATCGTGTGGAGCGTTTTCGAGATTATCAAAAACGAATGGAACGTCGGTATCGGGACAGATACATCTGGAATTCCTGTCAGAAACCTGATTGCTTGATGAATGATCCAAAGTTCTGGAAGTATGAAATCATACGGGAAGTCACAGGATTTCTTTCGAGAATTATGAATGATGGGTGTAGCCATCTGAATGTATCCTGTCAATTGAAAAGGGTCAGGTTGGAATTCACAGCTAGAAAAGTTTCTAGAGCACTTAACAAGATTGATTTGAGGAAGAACTCGAGAGCAGAGTTAAATCAGATATTGGAAGAAGTGGACGACGCCCTCGAATTTTTGGAAAATCGAAAAAATATCTATGAAGCAGAAACCCAGGCGCCGATGTGTGAATGCTCCAAATTATGGAACAAAAATCAGAGTATGCTCAAAAAACTGGACAAAGAAAGCTATACAACACGGGTGCCATATTGCATATTCGAGAGTTCCATGGAGAAAATGGCAGAGTACTCTTGGAAGGAGGATATCCCGGGATGTCCCATGGATTTCGGTCATGGGATTGTATTGGATCCGATAGTCTTAGAGGAATTGAAGAATATGGATCTGGAGGATTCATTTGAAACTATGAAATTATGATCTATTTTTCCGCTACGGGATTCTGAATCTTTTTTTCTGAAAGTATTTCCGAAAATCCTGAACAATCTTCTGTTTGCATTCAGACATGACGGTGTATGTATAAAACTTTTATCGTACATTAGCTTGCTTTGTATATTTTTTTATTCAACAATTGTGAGGCGCATCACATGATAAAGCACTCATTAGAAAGTAACGTTGATCAAAGCCATCATGATCCCGATGCTATCTCTGCCAGTCTTGTTTCTGAATCCCAGGATGGAATTTTCGACTCCACTATCAGTAGCCGTGACGATAGTGTCCAATGATCCAGGATCAAATTTCAAAAATTTAAACATAAATCCTGACGACTGAAATCACAGAAATTAAAAACTTCCCAGAAACAGTGAGAAGAATTACAAAGCTGAAACGGTGAGATTTTTTCTGTTCCAAATGTTTTTTATCCATTTCAAAAATTATTTCTGAAACCAGCTTCGGGGAATGAGAGACACTTTTTGAGCAAACTATTCTATCTTAAATCCTATCTGGGCAACAATAATTTGAGCTGGCCCCCTAAACTACGGGTTTCTTCACCATAGAGTACCCCACAAAAACTTTTGGAAGCTTGATCCATCTGATCTGTATTAGCATGTTATTAAACCAACCGAATTAACAAAACAACAGAACGAAGCAGTATTTTTTCAAGAATGTCATAAGAAACATTACATTTGAGTTATGAAAGTGTAAAAACCTTTATTCAAAATTCCCATCCAGGATGTTTAAACATCGAAGGCACAGAGAGTGTGGAAGGTTCTGGAATTCAAATTCGATAGAATGCCATACTATTGTATATTCGATTCAAATAATCAAAATTTCTTGAATTTCCCGCCAATTTTCTATAAATCCTACTGCATTCACAAATTTCAGAAGAATCAACTATCAATTCTTCGGTCTTCATTATCAAATGTTCAATGTGCAGACCGATAAGCGCGTGTCTTATCGATTCTCTCAAGTTCTGTGGGTCCCCGCCGTCAAAATTCCGTTCCAGAAGCTCCGAAATCTGAGTTTCCACATATTCAAGACGCATTCTCCTCAATTTGCAGTCGATTTTATTCCTTTTCTGCTCGAGTTTCTCTCTGAACAAGGCCAAAATTTCCTTGGCTGGTATAGTTTTAATGTTTCTTTTATCGAAAGCGAATTCTTCTAGTTTTTCGATTCGGTGACCTTTGTTTAGATGCTGAGAAACTGCACAGTTTGAGCAGAGGACATTTCTGGAGAGCTCCATCAGATCTAGCAAACTTTCCGCTTTCAGAATGAATCCAGATGAATTCGGGTCTTTGAGGTAAAGATTCGAGTGACAGTCGAGGCACAATGAGAGTGATGGGGAGCGCGCGGAGCAGGTGGAGCACGCTCCGGTTCCGAGTTTCTAGAATTTTTAGAATTTCAGGAAATGATCCTGAATTTTTTTTTGAAGGAGCCTGTGGAGTACGATAGTCAAAAGAGTACGATAGTCAAAGCTTTGAAATATTTCTTTATGCCCAAAACGTACCTCCTCTCTCCGCCAAAACCTCAACACCTCCAGGAAATTGTCTCGACATTTTACCGTCATTTCCATCGCTTGATCATCTGGTTCCTGACTCAAAAATACATTTTCTTGTGCACAAATCGGGCATTTCATATGGGGATTATTGTTTTCACACTGTTGACATACAGAGTGTCCACATGTTCCGCTTACTGGTTTGCGGAGCTTTTCGTCTGAAAATTTTTTGCCTAACTTCGAACACCTTTGTACATCTGCATTAAAACACTGTCTTTAAAAAAATCTTACCGAACCTAACCAGTTTCCCATTGTGATTAGGACCAAGACAGTAGAATGATGGAAAGTATTTCATTCTTCCTATAAAGCAAATTGAATTTGCGGAATGAAAACTGTTTTAAGAGGCGCTTTCTGTAAGAAGAGAATTCCTAGTGTCACAGTTGCAAAAAGTTGTTTGGATCCGGATGATTTTTGGATCATATATGCACCCATATGAGTGATTTATGATAACCATGTTACTAGACCCCTATGACGTCATCGCCTGGAAATATAGCTGGAAATACGATTTTCAGCTGAAAAATTAAGAAAATTTTCATTTTTGAGATATGGTTTCCAAACTTTGGGGGGTTGATATTGGACCCTTGGGGCATCTCCAATAAATTTTTGAGCCATCTACGAACTCGGGAAGTGGCTCAAATAATTTTGAAATATGTGTTTTTTGAGTTTTTCTCGAAAATTTTGAATATAGGTAGAGAAATTTTATTCAATTTTCGGATTGCCCATGCAATTTGCTGCAAAAAAGTCTCTTAGACCACATCCGTAAACATGGCCCATCTTGAGATATATCGTTTTTTTCGAAAAACACCAAAGGGTCCCCCCTTATGAAATTTCTTTTTTTTCGAAAAAAATCGAAATTTTATTTTGGGCTATTATTTTCAGAAAATGATACTATGATCATAATTAACTCAATCCCAAAAGAGGAGCTTATATTATCAAGTTTGAGCAGAGTTACAGTAACCTGGTGAAACGAGCCTTCGTTTCGCCCCCTTTCGTCCTTCTTCTTTTTGAAAAAACCGCTATATCTCAAGATGGGCCATGTTTACAAATATGGTCCAAGAGACTTTTTTGCAGCAAATTGCATGGGAAATCCGAAAATCAAATGAAATTTCACTACCTCTATTCAAAATTTTCGATTTAGAGATAGAGGAAGTTGCCTCTCCACAGGTGGCGAAGCATATACTCATTTTCCCCAGTTTTCTGATATAGAGGTAGTAAAATTTTATTTGATTTTCAGATTTCCCATGCAATTTGCTGCAAAAAAGTCTTTTGGACCATATTAGAAATCTGGCCCCATCTTGAGATATAGCGGTTTTCTCAAAAAGAAGACAAACGAAAGAGGGCGAAACGAAGGCTCGTTTCACCAGGTTACTCTGCTCAAACTTGATCATATGAGCTCATCTTTTGGGATTGAGCTAGGTATGATCATAGCATCATTTTCTGAAAATTATAGCCCAAAATAAAATTTCGATTTTTTTCGAAAAAAAATGTTCATAAGGGGGGACCCTTTGGTGTTTTTCGAAAAAATCGATATATCTCAAGATGGGGCCAGATTTCTAATATGGTCCAAGAGATTTTTTTGCAGCAAATTGCATGGGCAATCCGAAAATCAAATAAAATTTCTCTACCTATATTCAAAATTTTCGAGAAAAACTCAAAAAACCCATATTTCAAAATTATTTGAGCCACTTCCCGAGTTCGTAGATGGCTCAAAAATTTATTGGAGATGCCCGAAGGGTCCAATATCAACCCCCCAAAGTTTGGAGACCATATCTCAAAAATGAAAATTTTTTGAATTTTTCAGCTGAAAATCGTATTTCCAGCTATATTTCCAGGCGATGACGTCATAGGGGTCTAGTAACATGGTTATCATAAATCACTCATATGGGTGCATATATGATCCAAAAATCATCCGGATCCAAACAACTTTTTGCAACTGTGCCAAGGCCTAGTGCTAAAAGTCTCGCTCTTACAGATAGTGCTTCATAAACAGTGTGCACACTGTGACGGTTATCTACTGGTCAACGTTTTGATGTCACATGAATAATTAGAAGGGAGAAGATAGATAAGAAGAGAATGAAATGCAAACAGTTTTACAGAGTCTCGATAAGAGTGAGTACAATTTTCCTTAATTCACTTTCAATTTTTTTTCTTCCAATTTTTTCTATTTCACCAATTGAGGAACATCAAATCCCATTAATCTAATTTCGAAAAAAAAAGCGTTCGATGAAAATATGAATTTTTCAAGGTTTTCTGCATGTTAGCCAACAAAAATACATTTGAAAAACCACCTTTTGACAAACGATGAGAAAAATCGAATTAAATAAATGAGAAGAGGGAAAAATACAGGCACAGTAAACTAGTGAGCAATTTTTCTTTTTTTTTTGTCTGCGTCTCGTTCTAATGCTTTTCCGATTGTGTACAAATTTCATAACAGAAATTTGAAGTGAGCAAGACCATACTTGTTCGAATCCGGGCCGGAGTTAGGGTAAGAAGAATTTTTTTAGCTGAAAATTGATGGTTTTTTCGCTGATAAAACCTTTTTTCCGTTATTAGTATGTTTTTGAGGAAAAAAGTACTTTCAACTTAAAACACCAATTTATTAATAAAAAATTGAAATTTTGTTGAAAAATCCAAATTTTTTCAAAACCTGGCCGCCGGGCCTGATTTGGACCAGGGGTGGGCATTGCTTGAGAGGCAATTTATTCGACTTTTACCCCAAATATTAAGCAATTCAAATAATCAAACAAATAATTTGCCCAGCCCTGATTTGGACAAGTATGGGCAAACATAACTTTTTCTTATTTCTTCAGACAAATAATTTTTTGAGAGATTTTTTTTCCGTCGTATTTACCTTTTTTCCTCTATTTTTCACCGATTTTCCCAAGATTTTCTTTCATTTTTTCAGCCAGAAAAGATGCTATATGCTGCCTGTTTATTCTGTTCTTGTCGCACTTACTATCCTCATGTCTATGGTAATTTCCTGATTTCCAAAAACTTAAAGATTTTTCCCAATTCCAAAACAATTTTTTCCAGATGAAAAACATTTTAGACCATGCATTGGATTGTGTGGTCACACTGTATGTTTGTTTTGCATCAAGAGGAATGTACACATGGCATGCCCGATATGCAATCAACCTGATGTATTTGTTAACAAGACTCCAAACTATGCAGCAATTGAGTTGGTCAACGATTGTAGGAACAATTTCTGGCAACTTATGAAAAGTTGGTGGAGTGGTGAGGTAAGATATAAGTTGATTGTTCGGAAAAGCTCTTAGCGATCTCAAAAAAAATGACATAGCTTCTAACCGAAGCTGTAAGACGGCCAGCCGCGGCTCACGGCTTTTTATGATAAGTCGGCAGCAGTCAACAAAACCCGGGCAGTCTTTTTGCCAAAATGCACAGTTTTTAATGCCCTACGATGCCGCCTTTGCATCGGAAAGAGATCATCGCTAGGAAGCGAGATATAAAATATAGGGGCTCGACTTGGTGGGGGAGAATCATCATGGCGTAACTTCTAGAGAAATGATATAACTTTTTTGAAATATAACTTGAAGGTGGTGAAACATAAAAGTCTACGGGGACTTCACGGGGACTTTTTTCTCCTCTGCACTTATAGGCAAGCCTGGTCGTCGCGCCTTTCCGGCCGCATAGCGCAGCCAGTAGCGCGTTTGAAGATGCGCCAGACCTTGAATTCGAACCCACCGGAGGTTTCTATTTTTGTAATTTCAGAAACAATTCTTTTCATGTTCTACCACCTTTAATCATTTTATTTCAGAATATCGACTCGGGACCATGCTCTATATGCTCAGAGCAATCCCTTGTTCTCCGAATCTGTCTGACATGCGACGAGGATCGTTTGTGTACTATCTTTAAGTCTGAAAGAAGATTAAAAATTCATTTCGACCATTGCCTCCTTCTCCTATCCCGCCGTGTTCTCTGTTCGGAGTGCGCCATGAACCATCATAACGGCCATCAAACTCTTAATATTGAAAGGATCAAGTACTCTAAACAAGACATCAAAAAAGCGTCATTAATATTTATTCTGAGGTTATTCCAGAAAGAAATTAATTTCAACTCCACAACCAAATGTTGGTTGAGACGTGAAAGAATTCTAAGCGTTGAAAGAAATCTATTTATGATGCTCGATAAGTTGGATTACAAGGAAGAAGGAGAATGTGGATACCTGGGGGAGCTCATAAGAATGGAGTTAATCACGAAATATACAGGGGATATTGATCGAATACGGGAGGACTTGATGTTATTTTCCGTTGGAGAAACGTCATGCGAATGCAATAGATTGTACAATGAATTGAAAGGAACTCGGACCGAAATGAATTACGAGGATATTTTTTCTGAAATTTGTGAATCTGGAATTGGAATGATTTTACCGGGATGCCCACTATTTCTCGAAAGCCAATTGGAAAATAGGCTAAAGTTGTATGATATGATTGGAGAGGTGAGTTTGTCTGTCTGTGTGTTTGCATGTCCAACTGAAACTACTTTAACGATTTTCAGACTCCACCTGAACAAGTGACTCCCGAACCGTACAATGTTAATCCATGTCCGTTGTGTGTGATTTTAGGTGAGTTAAGAGCTATTTGCCTGAAATTGGAAGTTTGAGAGGAACATTTATTTCAATTTTTTTTAGTATTTTTCACTGAAAATGACGGGAATTGTTTTCTGTTTGACACAATGCTTTTGGTGAAACATTCAGAAGTTGAAGGGTGGAAATAGAAAATTGTTAACATTTTTAAGACAAAAGTTTCCCAAATTCCACCCCAAAATGGATACTTTCAGACCACGGTGAGCACAATCAAGAACATCGTCGTCAGAACTGGTTGGAAATCGTGGAGAATATTTGGAAAAATGAATTATCACTCTCCAATTTTTGTTTTCGCTGCCTCCGTCGCTTGAATGTTAATGGAATTGGCAGCTCGTGTGAAAAATGGGAAGGATATAGTCGGAATTCCTGCCAGAAACCAGATTGTTTGATGAAAGATCCGAAACTCTGGAAGTATCACATTATCTCTAACGTCCATTCACATCTTGCATGTATTATGGGTGATGGATGTCTTCATCAAAGCTTCTCCTGTCAATTAAAAAAGATCAGATTGGAATTATCAGCTATGGAAGCCTATGAAGCACTTAGCAAAATTAATTTAAGAGAAAATTCAAAAGAAGAGTTAAATTTGATATTGAAAAACGTGGACGATGCCTTCGAACAATTGAAAAATCGAAAAACAATCTATGAAGCGGAAGTCCAGGAACCAAAATGTGAATGTTCAAAATTATGGAACAAAAATCAAAAAATTCTCAAGAAACTGGTCCAAGAGAGCAGTGCAACACAGAAACCATATCTCAAATTCAAGAGATCCATGAAGAAAATGGCAGCATATTCATTAATAGAGGAGATCCCTGGTTGTCCGATGAACTTTGATCATGAAATTGTATTGGATTCAATTGTTTTGGAGGAATTAAAGGATATGGATTTGGAGGATTCTTTTGAAAACATGGATTCGGATTCTGATTCTGATTATGTTGAAGACCACTATATGCATTATATCAGAAAAACGAGATACATGGAGGAAATGGCAGAGTATTCATTGAAGGAGGAGGTTCTTGGATGTCCTATGGTTTTTGATCATGGAATTGTATTGAATCCGATAGTCTTGAAGGAATTAGAGAATATGGATTTGGATTCTGATACTGATTTTGATTCTGATCCAGTTTCTTGTTATGGTAACTACTTATACTTTTAACCACCGATGTATTTCTCGTGTATAAAAATCTTTTTATTTCACAATTGTAAGTTTACTAGTGATGATATTTGTATTGAAAAATAGCTGAATTGGTTATCAATAAGAAATCAAACAAATTTTCTCTTTGAGAGATGTAAGATTGATCAGTAAATTCTTTCCATGTGTTTACTTCTTTTCAACAAAAGAAAAAATTACAGAAGTTCAGGAAGTCCCTTTTTTAGAAAAACTAATTTCATATGTAAGAAAATTATTTTGGTAGACCAAGTTTCTGGATGAGAAGATCGCCAATATATTTGATTTGCATTTCCATCAGTTCATCATATTGATTGAAAAATCCAGAACTGTCTTTTGTTTTTCATTCTCATTTCTAATGGAAGACTCTGAGAAAGGGAAGAAATCCGACACCGGGCTCCTTTCTTTCAGTTTATTCCGTGTCAAATTAACAGAAATTTTATAATATCTGAGAAATGAGGAATGAATTAAAATTGAAATTTTCATTATTTTTGTCTACTCTAAATGCGTAGTAACTCTATTTTACATCCTAAGTTTTGAAGATTTTCAGACACTGTTTTTATTTGAATTAAAAACGAAAATTTTACAGACAGAACATCAATACTTCTTTCCTTTTTAGACTCTCATTTCATATATCAAAGCAAAAAAAAATCAAGCATCCTAGGCATTTTTTTTGTTTCTTGAAACATTGTTTTTTTTTTGAAACAAAACTCCTTTTGAAAATCCAAGTTCTGAGTTTCAGAGTATTTAGGAGCGATACATGATTTTCAGGTGAGACAGAATATTTTCACTGTTTCAGATCGAAATCTTCCCGGATGACAATACCCCCAAACTCAATTACTCTAGTGGTGATCTTTTACTTTTCAAAGGATTATTGCTGATCGAAACTATTAACGACTATAGAACAGAATAAAATAAAAATGTGTGAAAATGAAAACGTTTTGAAACAGGGAAAAGTTAGTTGTTGGGAATTTATATTGGGGAAACTTAGGTTCCAGTCGTTATTGAAAAACCAATTATTCTTTAAAACTGGGGTCAGAGCTTAGAATAGCTTGAGAAAAATATATTCCTGCAATCAAAATGAAGTACTATGAAAATATAAACCAGTCACAAAAAAAATTGAAAATAAAACTGAAACTCAGTTTAAGAAACGATCATTTCGAGAGAGAGATTTTTTCTGTTTCGAAATTTTCCACTTCTTTTCTGACCTGCCGCTGCCTTTTTTCAGAAAGGCCCTTGCTGACAGGCGGCTGTCCCTTTTTTGTTATCATTGGATATCTGAATAAAACGATTTTCAATGAAATGATTTTGCATCTTCACCGGCGGATTCATACATGGCACACGGCCCGACCGTTCTGAAATCGCTTTTGACGCGCACGAAGGCGCGCTTCTCGATCTTTCGTTTTATTCGAATTTTCGGTGGCAAAAATTTTTTTGTTGTATGAAACCGGATAGTTTATGTTCGCAATCAAAAAAGAAAACAAATAAGACCTCAAACGCTAAAATCGGTCAGAAATGAACAAAGTTAATACAGTTTTTAAGAAAATGAACTGAAAATGCTCAATTTTTCCGACTTTTAAGCATTTTTTGAGAAATTGAGAATTTTTTTCAGCTGAAACCTGATAAGTTTGATAGATAACGAGTTCGCGAACATTTTGATTGGTTTACACTCTCATAAAATTCAAAACTGAGTGAGTTGATAGACTTTTAAGCCAGAAAATTTCGAACTTCAAAAAATAAAATGCAAAATTTTTGTTGTTTCAATCATCAGTCTCCATTCACAAATTGTTTCTGAATAATATGCCACTATTTTAAGACAAAATACACACAAAACGAGTGAAATTATGCTGAAATTTCAAATTTTTCGATTTTCAAAAAAAAATTTTCCAATTTTTTCTTCGACCTATTTTAGTGTAATTTAACATTTAGTACCCGTTTTGTTCATATTTTGTTGGTAACCACTCTAATTTGTCTCGAAATCAGAAGTTAAAGTCAACTTTCGGCAACATTTGTGTTTCGGTTACTGTATTTTTTAAAGGGACATGCGCGCAAACTTTTTAATCGGGAAAAGTGCCTACAGCGCTTCTTGTGCGCATTGCATGACGGTCGGGCCGTGTGGCAACGGTAGATTAGAATCGCAAGATCGGAAAATCACGACAAGCATTTCTCTCCGCTTAGAATCTTCCGGTACACTCCTCATATTTTTGCAACCTCGCCCTAAAATACTTTTCTTTTTTGGCCTTTTTTATTTCCCACTTTTTGGAAAAACAACAATATATTGAAAAAATAGATTAGAAAATTAAAATGGTCGCTCTGGGTTGCTGGCCTTGACTTCCCACTATTCCATTTGTCACTCCATCTGCGGGTCAGCACGTATCAACCATTTTCATTTCTTCAAATTGTCGTATAGAAGATTTGTTATGAAGAGTCCTTCGGCTCTCGTCACCCTCAATGCCGCACAGTAGAAATTCGCAGGATACAGACTCCCACTGTGCGTGTCGATATTGTTTTCGCAGTTTGGGAATCTGAAATAGTTTTTTGTTTTTCCTAAAGTATATAATAAACTTTCAGAAACTTACAGTAGAACGAGTGAACTGATATCCACACCGATCTTGAGCACGGATTCAATCTTCCCTATTGCCCCACGACGCTGCCTGTTTCTCCCAGACCCAACCGACTCTGTGATCCGAACATGTCCACCAACGGCAACAGGAATTTTGACTGAATCCTTGTGGGTCTCGATCAGGGTAGCGAGCCCGAATTCCTTTGGCTGCGCCTTAACCATCCACGAATCGAGTTGGTCGAGTTGTCCCGAGCTGGACTTGTAGCGGACAATCTGAAAGTTTTTCTAATGAACAAGTGAGATTTTTCTTCTAATGCTCACCAAATTATTGATCTCTTTTACAGACTCTTCGCTTGTGGTAACGACACATGAGTCGTCGGCCGTCCAATTTTGCTCGTGGTAGAATTTCGCAATCTCGTCGTATATATCCAAATTCTTGGCGATTGCTTTTGGTCGAAGGAATTCCACGTCCTCTTGCTCAACAATTCCCTTTCCCCAGAGCTCCAACCGATTTTGATACTCTTGGTCTTCCGCTTGCCGGAAATTCGACGTCAAGATCAATTTATCAAAGCGGACCCATTCACCCCTAAAAAATAGCATAATTTTTCATAGGTTTTTGGAGTTTCCAATTAAATTATTCTCTATAATGTCGAAAAAAGTTGTTTTACGTGAAAAATTTGGGCCCGTTCGCATACTTATGCCGCCTACTTTATAAAAAAAAGTACCCCTACAATTAACTTGTCACACTCTTGATCAAAAAAATTAATAACCCGAGTCGGGGATTAGCAAGTAGAAAAAAGTTTATGAAGCAGTATTTTTTAAGTCCTAACACCACTTTGAAAATATTGACGAGTTGGATAGCTACGGAAACATTTTCCAAGAAAATCAACTTTATGTCAAAAAAAACTTGACTCACCTTATTAATAGCAGCATTTCAAACAAATCAGAAGAATATTCCAGATAAAATTATAAAAAATCAGATAATTCATAGAGACCAACAACCACTAGTTAGTCACGACTTTTTTCAAGTAAATGGAATGAAATTTTCAAATACTCCTTACATATCCTTGGAAAAGTGGGCGGAGCCTACTTCTTATCTATTTTTCGGATCTGTCCTTAGTCCCTATTTTTGAAAATACGAAGTAGAGAATCGGGATGAAATGGATCCTTATCTTGCATGCCGGTGACAGGTGATGCGGAACAGAAAAAAGAAAATCAGATAAAGAAATCTCTGGTTTTCCGTTTCAAAATTTGGGAGTAGAAAAGGATTTCAAAAATGAAAATTGAAAATGTTCAAAAGTTTTCGTTTTGTTAGAGAATCAATGAAAAAAACTTACTGTTCTGAACCGGTATTTTTGTGGTACAATGAATGAATTAGAGATGAGTCTTATCTACAGTTGGTTTTTCTGGGAAACGATTTTGAAAAAATTGATAAATCTGGAATCAAGCTTTGTTATTCACTTCTCATTTCCATGTTTTCATGATTTGAATGCATGTCGCCAAACACAATCTGCAGTGGACCAGGTTTAATGATGACCCGTTGAAACAGTAAAATTTTTCTTTATTTTATTATAGTTCAAGATGTATAGAAACAACTACTGATAATCTGTTCGATTGATGAATACTTGAAAACCTTAGCCTGAAAGAATCATGTCATTGAAACTGAATGAGCTTGATTCTCTTGATAAAAATACCGCAATGAAACGGCAATAATAAAATTACCGATGATAAACTCCAGTTTATCAATTGCTTTGCTTGCTAACTCCATTACATCTCATCATCTTATTTCCCAATAACAGGAATCTTTCATCCATTCAACTGGTAGCGATGAACGGAAAATATACTGTTTCAAGAGAGTTGTTTTGACAAAATAAAATGTGAAATTGTGCCATTTTCCCTTCGTCATTGTCAAAACTCTTATCCTAACTGAAATCAGATTCAATTTGAATGCTAAAAAAGCTGTTTCAAAATTGTTTTTGAAAAAACTCGGAAAAGTTGGAGGAGCCTATTTTTATCTTTGTTTCGGATCTTTTTTTTACCTTTATTTTTGAAAATACGAAATAGAGAATCGGGATAAAAAAGATGTTTATCTTGCATGTCGGAGACAAGTGATGCGGAAACAGAAAAGGAAAATCAGAAACAGAAATCTCTGGTATTCGGTTTCAAAATTTGGGAGTCGGAAAGGATTTCAAAAATGAAGTTCAAAAGAATTTGAAAGTTCTCATTTTCTTAATGAATGTTTGAAAAAAAACTTACTGTTCTGAACCGTTTTCTTTTTGTAGTACCCTAAGCAAAAACAATGTGCGAAGGATTAGGTTGAAGACCCGTTGAAACAGTAAAGTTCCTTCGTTTCGATTATAGTTCAAGAAGTATAGGTACAACTCTTGATAATCTACTCTGTTCGATTTATGAATTCTTGAGCTGGATTTGCCTGGTAAAGTAACGAAACGGCAATAATAAAATCATCGATTCAAAACTCCAATTCATTGATTGCTCTGTTTGCTAACTCCAGTACATCTTATCATTTTCAGTCCCAAACCAGGAATCTTTCATTCATTAGACTAAAAGTAAGGAACGAAAAATCCACCGTTTCGAAATGGTTATTTTGACATAATGAAATGCATGATGCTATTGTGTAAACTGTTATCCCTCCATTTCCTAATTCTGTTCCCCTCCGTCATTGTCAAAGAAATCATCTCAACTGACACAAAATTCAATTTGAACTCTAAAAAACTGTTTCATCCTTCTTTCAAGGAGATGAAATCAATTTTTCAAATATTCCTTACATATCCTCGGAAAAGTGGGCGGAGCCTACTTCTTATCTACTTTTCGGATATTTTTTCACCCGGTCATTTGAAAACACGGAGAAGAGGATTGGGATAAAAGAGATGGTTATCTTGCATGCCGGGGAAAGTTGATGGAAAACGGAAAAGGACAATCAGAAACAGAAATCTCTGGTTTTGCATTTCAAATCTTGGGAGTCAAAAAGGATTTCGAAAACGGAATTCAAAAGTGTTTAGAATTTCTCATTTTCTAAGGGAACCTATAAAAAACTTACTGATTTGAACCGGTTTTATTTGTAGTACAATGAATGAAAAAAAATTACTGTTCAGGACCGTTTTTTTTTTGTTGTTACAAAGACGGAATGGAGGATGGGTCTTCTCTACAGTTGGTTTTTCTGTAAAATGCTTTTGAAAATATTAATAAATCTGACATCGAATCCTTGTTATTCAGTTTCCAGTTTTATTTTTCATTATTTAATGTCACCAAGCACAATCTGCAGTTGTCCAGGTTTGATGATGACCAGTTGAAAAGTAAAGTTTTTCTGCTTCGATTACAGGTCAAGATACTGCTGATAATCTACTCTATTCGATCTATGAATACTTAAATACCGGAGATAATTGCGGCCAGGATCATTCTAACGAAACGAATTAATCCGACGAACTCAGCCCAATACTCCATTGAAACTGGATTAGCTGAATTTGCCTGGTAAAGTAATGAAACGGCAATAATAAAATCACCGATGCAAAACTTCAATTTATCGATTGCTCTGCTTGCTAACTCCAGTATTTTCATCAACTTAATTCCCAAAACAAAAGCATATTATCTATTCAATGGAAAGCGGCAAACAAAAAATCTACCGTTTCAAAATTGTTCATTTGACAAAATGAAATGCAAAATAATATTGTGCGTCTACAACAACTTTAAAAAATTTTGTTCCTCTCCGTCATCATCAAAGAATTTATCCCAACTGAAACCAAATTCAACTTGAATTCTAAAAAAACTGTTTCAAAATTTTTGCTTTCAGGGATGTAATATGAAAAGTTCTGATATTCTAGAGTTTCCAATAAGTTTTCTGAGGGTTTTACAATTTGACTGGTTATGATCTTGCAGCGTTTCTATAATAAATACATATTGAAACTACTAAAAAGCAATAAACAATATTTAGTTCATGAAGAAGTAAATTATTACTGTTTCCAAAGATATAATCTTCAATTCAGTAATTTCCCTATTTCGATGTACTGGAATAATTTTAACAAAATCATTGAAAAAAAACAAAAAAATTGTGCTTCAAATCCCAACTCTTCAGAACTTCTCATATCTTAGCCCCCATCTATTTCCCTTTTGGTTGTGTCAACTGTCATTTGTAATCTCCATTATGTACTCTGTGCAGACAGACAAGTTGAACAGGTTTGTTTGTGTCCCGTTTAAAAAGTAAAGTTTTTTCTGTTTCGATTATATCAAGATACTGCTGATAATCTACTCTATTCGATTTCTGAATGCTTGAGAACCGGAGATAAGTCCTGCCAGGATCATACTAACAAAAAAAAATTACTGAATGAGCTGGTTTTGCCTGATGAAGCGATGAAACGGCAAAACTAAAATCACCTTATCGATTGCTCTGTTTGCGAACTCCAGTAAATCTTATGTCTCAATAACAGGAATTTTTCATCAATTCAATTGAAAGCGGTGAACAAAAAATCCACCGTTTCGAAATAGTTCATTTGACAAAATGCAATGCAATATAATATTGTGCGTCTCCCCCTAAATTCAAAATTTTGTTTTTCTCCATCTTTGTCAAAGATCTCTTTTAAACTGAAACCAAATTCTTCTTGAATTCTGAAAAAAAACTGTTTCAAAATAATTCTTTTCAAGGATATAATATGAAAAAAACTGATATTCTAGATTTTCCATTAAGTTTTCCGGTAATTTCACTTATTGATTAGTTATGGTCTTGCAGCATTTCTAAAAAATTAATATTTTAGAACAAGATACAAAAAAAAACGTATTTAACTCATGATACAGTAAATTGTTACTGTTTCCAAAGATAAAATCTTCTATTGAGCAGTTTCCCGATTTCGGTGTACTGGAATAATTTTAACAAAATCATTGAAAAATGATAAAAAATAACAACAAATTTTTGTTTCAAATCCCAACCCTTCAGAACTTCTTATATCTTACCCCCATCTATTTCCTTTTGGTTGTGTCAACTGTCATTTGCAATCTCTATTGTGCCAAACAGACAACAAATACAGTCGACAATTATGAATTGATGTTTGAAAATCATATTTTCCGTGAATTTGGTTTTGAATTCAATGGAAATTTTTCCCAGGGAGAAGAATTTCACCCGCTCCCCGCTGTGCGTTAGCTGTGCGCCCTGCGCAACTGGTTAGAATCATATGGCGCGCACCTGGCGCACAGCGGGGAGCGGGTCTTTGCAGACAGGCCCATGAATAATCCTCTATTGTTCTTTCCCTCAGAATAACTATAATCCCATTATTCAGTCAACATTTGTCACGTCTTTTGTTACCTGTGGTCTCCGATCAAATGATTGACGCTCTATTGTTCAAACTGTGCAGTCCCATCTATCCTCATCTCATCTAAGCTCCGCCCATTCTCATAAGGTATATAAATGAGGTACCTAGGCCCAAAGAATTCAGTTACCAACCTGGATAATGTTCTGACTAAGTGGTTTATTGGTCTGCATTATCGAACTTATTTGATTTTTTCTAATTTCTGAAACCTGTCCCCAGTATTTCTGAAGGTGCAGGATTGTAACCCCATGCCCTGTCGTAATTTTGCCATGATCCTGTCGTCCGTCGTGAGCTAGTGATCCGCAGGTCGTCAAGACGATGAACGCTTCGTGAGTTCCACTCTTTTCAAATTTTTGATTGAAAAAAAGTATTTTAGGCCTGGATCGGACGGCCTGCACCAGTAATGCCAACACCATTTGACTGCCGAGCCCACACCATCCCCCAGGAACCTGAATGTTGGGTAAGTATTCAGTTTTTATATGAATAAAACCAACGGTTTTGTAGACTTGGGCTCGAGGCAAGCATTCTGAGGACTCACTAACTGAGACCGACATTGGAAAACCAACGGATCAAGAGAAGTTGGCAAAACTCGAGGTAATAAGTTTTCTCGATTACTTTGTCTAACTAAAATACGTTCAGCCGGAGCTGAGCCACACTCGCCACATTCTGTACCAGACCGAGGAGGAGCTCCAATGAGGTGTTGGTTGTAAGTTTTATTTGTGAAACTTCTAACGAAAATAATTTCCATTTTTAGGCTGTCCAGTATGAGAATCATCAGAGACGTCAGCAAATCGAGCGGATTCGGGGCCCGAGGGTAAGAGTTTCCATTAGGAAATCGCCTACAATACATCCTTACAGGTAGTTCATCTTCCTGAATGCCCAATATGCTTCGAGACATACACATTCGCCAGACAAGCAAGCCGCCCCCGCATTCTTCGTGAGTTTTTCTACATATTCAATAATCTTCATTCTAAATGATCTTCATTCTAAATGTTCAATAATTTCCATTATTCAGACTGTGGACACACGATTTGCCACAATTGTATCAGCGGGATCTTGGAATCCGAGACCACCCACTGTCTCCACTGTCCTCTCTGCCGATTCAAATGTATGGTAATCGCCCCCGAATATCTACCGGTGAATTGGACTCTCTTTTAATTTCTCCATTCTTTTGAACAGTCCCATTTTAAACCTCCCCCTCATGTCAATTTCATACGCCTCTTCAGATTTAATCCTTTTATGTACCCCTTCTTAACCTCCTAACGTCATTTAATCTCCCGATGTCTCAATGTGTGGCTTTTTGAAATATGAATTTGAAATATGTTTTTGAAATATGAATCTTACCACCTGCTCAAACCCTGGACATCGAGTTACCGCGGTGAGTGGTGACAAGATGGTAAGGCTCAGTACACTTATTGTGTGCCTCTCACCAGGGGGCAGATTGCGCATTTTAATTCAGGTGTGTAAGTGTTTGCGTATGTACGGGTAAATATTGTGTGGGGAAACAATGTTTTATGATGTGAAGATATATATATTGCGTAATTATGACGCATTCAGTACACATTGTGAACATATTGCTATTAAACAGTCATCATAGAATCAGTATCAATACAACTTGCAAACGATAAAAGGTATCCAATTCTCTTGACTTTGCTTTGCTTTTCTCCTTCCGAGACTCGGGTCTTCAACACTTTTTCGATTCGATATACAGTATTTGGATCGTATGTACACTTGGTCAGCTCTCTCGTATAGAAAATTCCGTCGATTTCCTCATCATTTGTGTCCATCAAGTGGTAAAATACAGTTCTTTTCTAGACTGACACTATATTTTTCGGTAGACCATCCTTTTTCATATTTTTTATCAGAGGTGCCTTTCTCTGCTTGAATATGATTTGTGACTTCGAACTTTATACTGTATATGGTTCCTTTGTTCCCAGCCGTCTATTCAAAATGCCCACCCTTTTGATAGGACAATGGACAATAGGTCAGATCAAATGACTAAGAAAAAAGAGTTCTTGTGAAGAGTCCGATAAAAGAAAGGAATGTGGTTCAACAGATTGATTCATGAGGAACCAAACCTTCCTGTTCCAAAATGTGTATTTCTAGAAGTTAATATACAACGTTCGTTGTTTTTAGTCCTTTGTAGGTTTTTGAGAAATCCTTGATCAAGAGCAAGTTACGTGGGTAAACAGTATGCTAAACCCGCCAAATACACTCATGATAACATTAGAACCTCAACTTTTTTTAACTGTTTCACACCATCAGTTTATCGGTGTTTTCCGAGCATCAAACAGTGAGCACATTATATGGTGTGTGTTGGGTAAATCAATTATGAAGGTAATTTCCCTATCATCCCGGTACTTTATCTTCATTTCAGGGGCCATTTAATGTTTGTGGTTGATCTTTCCTCCTCCTGTTTTCGGTTTAGAAGGCATTATTTTTGGCACATAAGCAATCTTTCCCAATTTTATCGGTTTGCCCATATTGAGTTCATGGTACGGTTCGAGAAGTTTAACTCTTAGAATGATCACTGTTCAAAAACTCGTAAACTCCGTTCAATTTTCCTGTGCCAGCCAACGGGACTCTAAATACCGAACTTTATTTGATATTCATTCGTTTTCCTGTTCCAGAACGTTTATTTTTGGCAGATCAATTACAAAGGTAATTAATCTTGGTACTTTACCTTCATTTCAACGGCTATTACACGGCTGATCCGACATCCTGTTTTCGGTTTTGGAGGCGTTCGTTTTTTCACACGAGCAGTCTTCCTTAATTGGTTTACCCATATTGAATTCATGGAACGGCTCGAGATAGGGTTTAAAACAACTGATCGCATGGCAATTTCAAATTCAAAAGAAATAATAAAATGAAACAAAAAAATCAAACGAAAAATACATTTTCTAATTCTCAGATATTATAAAAAAAAATAAAGTAATGAAATTGTTAACATATTGAAACTTTGAAAATAATTTCCTAAACATCTCCCGAATCAGTAATTTTTTCCTACCGCTTCCCGTTTTCTCCAGTAAGAAAATTCAACTGTTTCTAGTCTTGTGTACTATCTAATGACGATGACGTATGAAAATTATCAGTGCTTACTCCTTTAAAGATGAATAGAAAGTGTAACAGTCAACAACACAAACTAAGTAAATAATTATGATTTGATGTTTGAAAAGCATATTTTCCGTGAATTCGGTTTTGAATTCGAGGGAAATTTTCCCCAGAATTCTACCCGCTCTCCCTTGTGCACCATATGGCGCCATGTGGCTAGCAACATACCATTACTTCCGCCCCTTCGCACACCGGACAAAGCGCGCAGCAGACCAAAAATTAATCACCCTTGAATAATGTTCTATCATTCTTTGCCTCAGAATAACCATGGTCCCATTGTTCATCAACCATATTTCATGTCTTTTGTCACGAGTAGTCTCCGATCTAATGATTGACACCCAGCTGTTGTCCTATCTCATCTAAGCTCCGCCCATTTCTATGGGGTATATAAAGAAGGCTCCTAGACCTATAGAATTCAGTTACCAACGTTGATAATGTTCTGACTGAGTGTGGTTATTGGTCTGCATTATCTAAAAACTTGATTTTTTCTAATTTCTAAAACTATTTACTATATTTTGTCGGCATTGAAAGAAGAGGAAATTTTTGGCATGGAAAAAGAGGAAATTGGCTACCTCTCCGTGAGGTTCAACCAGAAGCTAATGCCGTTCCTGTGCTGACGATCCAAATGTTTCGGGCCAATGCACACACTACAAAGTCTCCGAGAGGTACATTACTGGGGTGCGGACCACCGATGAACTCAATAAGGCCATTTCTCGAGGATACAAAGTGCTCAAATATCACGAAATCTGGAGCTGGCTCAAAAAGGAATGGATTGAAGGAGGATTTTTCGCCAAATACATCAAACCCCCCCCCCCCCTTCCTCGCCATCAAATACCAAAGTTCTGGATGGCCAAGGCAAGATATGAAGGATGAGAAGAAGTAGAAACATGTGGATGAGATTACCGAATCGTTGTGAGAAAACCAAGAGGATCAATTAATAAAAAAAATGAAGACAATGGTGTGTTTCTTTTTTTATTGAAAAATTGAATCATGAAATTTGTTATTTCAGATGAAAAGGTTCATTGAGTATGGAGTGGCAGAACCTCTGGATGGAGAGACGGTCACATTCAAGCAAGGAGAACACGTTTTTGATGGACTCTGGATCTGTGTCATGAAAAAGAAAGTCATGCAATGTACGGACAAGGAACATTATGTTGAAGGTGTGGCAGTTCCTTTTTTGCAGCTACCTAGTGATACAATCCTTGATAATGACTACCCGTTTTATCGATGTTTATAAATTTGTGTGAAAATGTGAAACAGGAAAAAGTTACGGTTTCAAAACTATCCAAAAATTTGAAAAACAGAACTTATCGGATCCATTTTTACGGACTGCAAACCAGGAAGTTCTTTTTCCTTTTTTTTCCTTCTTTTGTCATCTTATATACCAGATCATAACCGTAATAACTCTAGCTTGTTCTCTATAAGTTCTGACATGTTCAAAAACAAAGGTTTCACACTATTTAGCTTTGAATTGAGCCCTCTCGCAAAATTTACATCTCATTTTGAACTTGTAAGACCTACCAACGTTTCAATACGTCTAAATATCAATAAGCCCACTCCAACAGGGGGGTTTTATTGTATGCTGGATTTGACCATCTGGTTGTTCTCGATATCCAGAGCAACCCATTATTGAAACAGTAGATTAGAAAAAAAAATTTCAATAATTTTCAATTTTTTCAATCATTCAATAAAATCATTACAAAATTTCAAGAATTAACACAATTTGTACGAAGCGACGTGGTTTGCAATTAAAAGAAGTGCATTTTATTTTTCTACTTTTCGATGGTGCTTTTTATCATCTCCGCTTCCCTCATCCGTGTGGTGGACCAACTCTATTGGGTACCGATTTCCGGGATCGTTCTTGAGCATACGGGAATGTTCTGCCAGACTCCATAACTTCTTAATTTCCTTAGGTCTAAAATATATTCTATTAAACTCATATTCACAATTTGTTAACTCACTCAAAAACAACTTGAGGGATTCCAAATATTGTACACCTACTGTGTCGTAAATGTAGTCGTAAATGAACTGGTCCAAATTGACTGATGACACCTGCCTCCAATCTGGAATAAAATGTCTAAACAGAAGTTTTTGCATTATCATCAATTTTGCTTAAACCCCGCCCCCTTTTTTAAACATTAAAACTACGACTTGGAACTTCCAATTATTCGAGTTCGAGATTGGCAGGTAAGAAATCGGTATGAAACGGTAATTTTTTTCAAGCTCCTAACATTACTTTCGATAATTTTGATGGAAGAGCTATGAAAAAAAAACTCGTGACTCACCTTATTCAATGCAGCATTGCAAAAAAAGTTAGAGAAGAAAAGTTATAAAAAATCAAAAAATTGACAGAGACCAACAACCACTAGTTAGTCACAGTTTTGTAGGCAGACTGTTCAAATATTCCTTACATATTATCGAAAAAATGGGCGGATCCTCCTTGTTTATCCACTTTTCGGATCTTTTCTTGACCCCTATTTTTAAGAATACCAAGAAGGAAATCGGGATGGAAGAGATGTTTATCTTGGAAGCCGATAGTAGGCGAGGAGAAACAGAAAAAAGAGAATTTTGCGGAGAAAGAATTTCCGATAAATCCATTTTTAAAACAACTACTGATGATCTTGCGAAATTTTCATGATATGAACATTTTGAAACAAGAAAAACTTCAAACTAGAAGACATTGAAGATCAATTCTTTAGAAACATCAAAACTCCGTTTACTCTTCATGTGCCAGCTAACGAGATCCTAAAAATCGTACTTTATTTGAAACTCATTCGAAAAAAAAAACAAATAAAAAGTTTTCCTGTTTCAGAGTGTTCATTTTTTGACAGATGAATTCTTCTTCTATTCTTGATTCCAGATAAATCATCATAACGTCACTGTCGATCCATGCATCATTCTCTGTTTCATGAATCAGAATCCAGACGTTTACTCTTCCTTTCGGTGGTTCTTCATTCTTTTCATTCTCACTCAGATTGATTATCTCTTGACTGACGGATATACTTGACATTCTTTCAGAATTTCAGAAAAAAAATCCACTAACAGGTGGTGACTTTGTTTCCTTTGGCTTTGCAGGGACCAGGAATCTCATCAATCCTCCTCCTTCTCTCTTCTTCTCTGGTGCCTCGATTTATTCAATTCAAAATCCCTAAATAAAACGTTTTCTTTCAATGGCTCAATATGAGGGATGCACGAACCGAAATCCGGATGCTGTGCCAAAAGGATCCTTAGCCACCTAACGAAGTAGCACGGCCATATTCTCGAAGAGGGCCCATCCGCACCCAAATCCTCAACCAGGCAACAAATCGCCAATATGTTCAACGAGAACATCATTTCCAAGGGAGACGCGAAGCGACGAACAAAACAAGACTGAAGCTCCGAAGGCGCGGCAGGCTTGTTATTGTAAAACAATCAAGAAGAAATCACAGACAAAGGAAATTTGAAGCTGCATGAAATTTATCAAAAATTATTATTACTGAAAGCATGGTTTGGAGAGGGGCAAAGACACAAATACACTGCTTGACATAATTATACGTCCACTTTTTGATTCGGGTTTTCTCGGTCATCGATAATTTTCAAAAATTCTGTTTAACACTATTATATGACCCTTATATGACTTCAAAATGTACACAAACTTAAAATTAGATAACTCTTTTTGTTTCGGAAAAAAGTGGAAAAAAGTCAAAAATTGACTATTTTCGACGCGACATAATTATACGTCCACCCCAAAAACGGAAAAATCGCGATTTTCACGTATAGGGATACGATGAAATCAGGAAAATAAAAGTTTTTTTCATGAACCTATTTTGTTTTGAGAATGTCAATGATGGTCCGTTATTTATGAAAAACACACTTAATCAAATTTGATGACCCCTCCAAATCTCCTATAACGGGAGATGTGGTTTCCAGTGCGTTTTAAGGCAATACTTTGGGTGGCAACAACTCGGTTCCGGTTGGAGATATCAAGAAGTGTTCAACTAATGAAATACGCAAATTGACATGACTAAAAAGTTCACAGTTGATCACTTTTTGCTAACACTCCCGTCAACCGAGATACAGTGATTCCAAAATGAGTACTTTCGATTAGGATTCCACTGAAAATCAAGAAAGCTCCAATAAATTCCCCTCTGAACGCTGTGTTCCGGTGTGGACATTGCTAACAAAAATAAAAAAAGATAGTTCAGACAAATCCAATTGAGAAAAACAAGATTCATCAAAATCCTATCGATTTTCAGAGGAATCCTAATCGAAAGTACTCATTTTGGAATCACTGTATCTCGGTTGACGGGAGTGTTAGCAAAAAGTGATCAACTGTGAACTTTTTAGTCATGTCAATTTGCGTATTTCATTAGTTGAACACTTCTTGATATCTCCAACCGGAACCGAGTTGTTGCCACCCAAAGTATTGCCTTAAAACGCACTGGAAACCACATCTCCCGTTATAGGAGATTTGGAGGGGTCATCAAATTTGATTAAGTGTGTTTTTCATAAATAACGGACCATCATTGACATTCTCAAAACAAAATAGGTTCATGAAAAAAACTTTTATTTTCCTGATTTCAACGTATCCCTATACGTGAAAATCGCGATTTTTCCGTTTTTGGGGTGGACGTATAATTATGTCGCGTCGAAAATAGTCAATTTTTGACTTTTTTCCACTTTTTTCCGAAACAAAAAGAGTTATCTAATTTTAAGTTTGTGTACATTTTGAAGTCATATAAGGGTCATATAATAGTGTTAAACAGAATTTTTGAAAATTATCGATGACCGAGAAAACCCGAATCAAAAAGTGGACGTATAATTATGTCGAGCAGTGTATAAATGTTTATATTGAATAGAAAAATAAATAATTGAATGAAATGATTTGG
The DNA here is from genome assembly GCA_000143925.2 of Caenorhabditis brenneri. Classification (NCBI taxonomy): domain Eukaryota; kingdom Metazoa; phylum Nematoda; class Chromadorea; order Rhabditida; family Rhabditidae; genus Caenorhabditis; species Caenorhabditis brenneri. The sequence continues at coordinate 64,744 of GL380078.1, forward strand.
CCCACGTGGACACATTTTAGGTGCATCGGATTCATAAATATGCCAGATGTAAAACAAGAAAGTTTTTATTCCAATATGAATAGTTGCTTGTAAACCGTCGTGACGAACGATTTCCAGGCCTGTGGAAAAATCAATTATATTGAATGATTCTGTTCTGAAAATGACATTAAATTATCTGAAACAGAACAGTAGATGAACTCACAGTGGAACACGGTTTCTCCCACTGAACGGTACTGGATTTAATTCTGCCGTTTGAAACTTTTCCAAGGAAAATCGTGTGCCTTGAATGAGAATATATAAAAATTCCAATTTCTTGTTGTCAGAATGAAACCAATGAGTGACAAATGATAAAATATCTTCCACAGAAAACGGACATTCATCAAATTTCAATTGAGGAACTTCAAACTGCAGAAGTATCTCCCGGGTGACCCAAGCAGCTGAACCCGATAATAAGATCAACTTTTTGCATTTGAAAAGTTTCGGGTCACAATAGAAATCCTTCCCTCTGTTATGCACCAAAAATCTACATGTGCCAGTCACTTCCAAATTCTCCAGAAACACTTGAAGCTTTTGGCTTTGAGCATGACCAAACGGCTGCGTACTATATTGTTTAATACAAAGATTCACAGTAGACTTGACACCAATATCTCCTGATTCTGGCAATTTATCCCCATAAATGTCGACTATTTCAACTGAACAGTTGAACACTTCATTCAGGAATTCCATCGCCATTTTGAAAGCATTTCTTAAATTTTGATGGGTGTATGAGTAAAGAGCATAGTTAATTCTACTGAAAAAAACATGTTTCGAATTATTGCGGGGTTTCCACACTTACTAGGTATAAAATGGAATCGCATTCTTTTGGAGTACGAGAGGATCTTTTCTTAAATGTTTTTCATGCTCTTCTAACCATGCAACATCGTGGATAACCCAAGTTTTATTCGAAATGCCCAGTCTTATATTCCATATTGTCAGGTATAATTCAATTCTGTTCATAGAAATCTTCAAACTCTTCACGATTCGACGGGTTTTCCGGGAGATGGAAGCAAAGAATATTCTAGATGAAGAGTATTTGAGAGCATTCGGAAAATAAAAAACTTACATATCAAAAATATCACAGCATTTGATAATACAATCAATGCAGAGCCACGGAAGTTTGAGCAATGGGAATTTGACAGGACGGGAGAGAGACATTATTGCTCAGTGTTAATGAATGAAAAAAACTGTATGACAAGAGTGCGAATCGATAAACAACGTTGTGTGGTAAGTGTTTGCAAGAATGAATGATTGTGATGAGTGGCCTCGTCAAGACGCGTTAAGGTTGAATGTTGTGTTTAACAGGGCCCCCTTGTCCTAGTGTAATAGGACAGGAGCACCTGGCATTAGAGCGTATTTGATGAATCAACGCTATTATCGGTTAGATTTTTATCAGAATTCTCAGAGATTTTTAAAAATTTAAAATATTTATCGAAACTCAATTCCATTAACATAAAACAATCAAGACGAAATCATATTGGCGAGTGTGGACACGTTTCCGGTGCGCCGGATTCATTGGTTGTGCCAGATGTTGAACAGAAAAACGCCTCTATTGACATAAATACTTGCCACTAAGCCGTCTTTGCGAACGATTTCCAGCCCTACGGAATAGTCGATTCTTGCAAATAGTTCTGTTCTGTAAATTCTGTAAATGGAATCATATTAGCTGAGACAAAACAATATATATGAACTCACGGTGGAATACGGGTTCTCTCTCGAAATGGTACCAGATGCAATTCTTCCGTTTGAAAACTCTCCAAGGAAAATTGTTCGTCTTCGGTTAGGAAAAATAAATATTCCAATTTCCTATTGTCAGAACGAAACCAATTAGTGAGGAATGATAGAATATCTTCCACAGAACACGGATAACCATAAAAATGTAATTGAGGAACTTCAAACTGCATAAGGATCTCCTTGGTGACCCAGGCAGCTGAACGTGTCCCAAACATCAATTTCCGGCATTTGAAAAGTTTCGGGTTAATATAGAAACCACCTTCTGTGTTTGAAAGAAGCAATTTGCATGTTCCAGTCACTTCCAGATTCTCCAACAACAAGTTCAACTGCAGGTTTTGGGCTTTACTAAACGGATGTGAGTTATTATAACAGATATTAAGGCTTATTGTAGATTTGACACCAAGCGATTCCGGAAAAGGGCTATTTTCAATGGAGACATGTTCAACTGAGCACTTGAACACTTCATTCAAATATTCCATCGCCATTTTTAGAGCAGTCACTTCATTTCCATCGGTATATGACACGAGATCATTGTCCTTCCTTCTAAAAAAAAAGACGTTTCGACCCGAAAACCTTGAAAACTCAGAAAATCCTGAATACTTACCTGATATACAACGGAATCGTATTATTTCGGAGCATAAGAGAGGTTTTCCTGGCATTTTGGTCAAACAGCGATTGCGAACTTGTATTCTTGAAATGCCAAATTTTATACGATCGCAGCCATATCCATGTCGTTTTTGATACGGATATTTCAAATATGTTCAAAGGAATTTTCAAAAGTTTTACGACTCGACGAGTTTTCCGGGAGACGAGAGAGAAGAATATTCTGAAAATGTGATTTTGGAAGGAGGACTTTAAAATTAGGCGCTTACATATCAAATACATCAAAACTTTTAACAACACATTCAATACATAGAAATGGCAGTTTGAGCAATGGGAATTTGACAGGACGGGGGAGAGGCATTAGTGCTCAGTGTTAATGAAAAGATACTGAATGGAAAGAGCACCGATCGATAGAAGACGTTGTGTGGTAAGTGTTTGCAAGAATGATTGAGTGTGATGAGTGACCTAGTCAAAACGAGGGAAGGTTGAGTGATGTATGCATTTGTGCCTCTTGTACTTGTACAATTGGCCTGTCATTAGAGCGTATTTGATGGGTCAACGACAATAGTCTTTAGATTTTTATCAGAATTCTCAGAGTCTCTTCTGAATGAAATTTTTATTAACTTTCAGTTCAACTGATATGAGACAATAGAGAAGACATTACAGACAATGAAGAACTGAAGCGGAATTAATTTATCAAGAATTATCACTACTGGAAGCGATTTAGGAGAAAGACGAAAATGTGTTTATCTGCATCATTCTCCAAGATCTTATTTGAACTGGGAACAAAATCTCTTTGAAATCCGTCAATAATGAATAGTTTCCTTTAAAGGATTCAATATGGGCACGTTTCTAATCAAATTTTCTGTAAGAAACACTAAGTTTTAGATGTCCATAAAACAACTACTGATCATCTTGAAATTTTCTTTTTGATATGAACATTTTGAAACAAAAAAAAACATCAAATTACAAGACATTGAAAATTACTTCATAAAACATTAACTGTTTAGAAACTTCCAAACTCCGTTTACTTTTCCTGTGCCAGCCAACAAGATTCTAAAAATCGTACTTTATTTGAAATTCATTCGAAAAAAAACCATTAAAATTTTTTTTCTGTTTCAGAGTGTTCATTTTTTGGCAGTTCAATTCATCTTCCATTGGACTTGAGATTCTCATAGCAAAGAGGCTGGGAAGGTTGGATGATTTCGGAGAGGAGGAGTCCTTTTATGCCTTCATCTTTTCTTCGTTTGTCACTTCCATTTTTTTCAGGTTCCTTATCTGGAAACTGCCATTTGTTCGAGGATATAAGACGCATTCTGGCTAAGCGGTGGAGAAGGGATCATTCACCGTTGGTACACTATCTTCAAGTTGATTTTTTCTGGTCAATATTTTCCATGAATATGACCTATGGGTCCCTAATTACAAAACACAAACTTTAAAAATATCAAACAGTTCGAAAAGCAGAACTTGTCGAATCTGTTTTTACGAACAGGAAATCAAGATTCTCTCTATTTTTAAAATCTCATCTTTATAACAGAAAACCGGAGCCTAGAAAACTGTTATTCACTGCTTCAAACAAAATGTTTATTGACAGACAGTTTAAATCGATAATTTCTTCGACTTTTCATTTCGAGCATAAAAAGTTCAAATGTGAGGAAATTTTATAAATGAGAAAATTTCAGCGGTTTCGGCTTATTCATTTATTTTTTGTGCAGTAAACTTTCCGATTCACCCGCTTCTTCTATGACAATTCTAATATCTTCTGATTGAACTGAAAATTCGAGAACTGAACCATTGAAACGGAAAATCTTTTTTTTTTTTTGCTTTGAATTTGGAAATAATATCTATATGTCTCGCATTAATTACTGGAGCTCGGCAGTAAATTTTGAAATTTACATGAAACAGTCAAATGTTGCTAAAAAAAAAGTTTTTTCCCTTACTTTATCTCGAATAAAGAGATCCCGCAAGAAGATTTTGTTTTAACTTTTTCAACGTTTTCATTTCAGAAAACTAAAAAACGAAATTACAGAAAGAAGAGAGGGGTGACAATGTAATGAAGAGAAATTTCAATGAAATCGGGGTGCTCATCAATGTAGACTGGTAACTCCAAAGTTAATTTTTAATTTGCATCTTCACTACCCTAGTTCTAAATCCCATTGTTGTCTCTCTGACGATCTGAAAGAAATTGGCTTGTCGAATGAGAAAAACGAAATATTTTTTCCAAAATTAGTACTCACCAAATCATTGCTCTCCTCTACATTTACTTCAATGGTCTTCACAATGTCTCATCGAAAATATCCAGCTGACAAGATTTTTAAAATTGTCCTTTATTCGAAAATCATTCGAAAAAAAAAAACAGAAAAAAGCTTTCTTGTTCCAAAAAAAATTTTGAGTGCAGGATGCTCAATTTTGGCAGTAAACTGATGAATTTGCATGGAAGAACATGCATGAAATTTCCTATATATGTTTTAGTTTTCTCACTGAACTAAACCGTACTGTTGGTAAAGATTGGCAATTTTGAGCAATCAGAAATTAACACACAAATTTACTGGAGTACCAACAATTTTAAGCCGGAGAAACCTCATCTTTATATGCTTCTACTGCTTCTACTACTGTTTGATTACTTGAAAAAGATAATTTTAACTCTATTATTGCTTCAAAAGGTGAAAAGACGGAATGCAAAGTTCTCCTTTTTTGTGAAGAAGTTTAACCAATTAACCTATTTGGTGAACAAAATTCCTCTGTTCCAAAGTGTTCATTTCTAGAAGTTAGTTCACAATGTTTCAATCGGTCAGCTATCGGAGTTTCGGCATTAATGATCAATAGCGAACAACGTGGATAAACAGCTGGCTTAAACTTCCAAGTTTATTTATATTAGCTTTCGGAACCTAAACATTTTTTACTGTTTCATGTCATGAGTTTACACGTGGTTTCCGAGCAACAATTGTTCTTATGCAGTTTCGGCACAGTAAACACATGATGTAGTTCGTGTTTGGCAGATCAATTACGAAGGTGATATCCTTACCATCCCGGCACTTCCCTTCCATTTTGTCGGCTATTCGGTGAACGTGGCTGATTCTTTCTTCTCCTGTTTTCGGTTTCGGAGGCATTATTTTTGTCACATGAGCAGTCTTCCTCGATTTACTATTTGACAAGATATTGTGTATATTTTCTAAAAACATACAAAAATCTTTCATGAGTCATGTTTTCTAACTTCATCGGTTTTCCCATATTATATTCTTGGTACGACTCGATACTGAGTGCTGAACTCACCATCTGTGCGTAGGTTTTTCTAAAGATACGGTGCTCCTTTTCTCCAGAATTGACGTATCGGATCGACGGGGTATTCTCTGGACGAAGTGACGATAGAATCCCTATGGTAAATGAGATGATGAATCATAGGAGTATTGAGTCAAGGAGTTTATACGTGGTTTCTAAACATCGAATATTCCCTTTGTGCTTGAGTTTCAATTCGAAGAATTATTTATCCATTTTGTTCGGATTTCAAGGTGTTTGTTCAATTCAGTTACTAATTAAAATCATTTTTCAATATTTTCCCACCGTTTCAAGATGTTCGAAAATGAGATCAAAATACATGAATCTGTAAAAAAAATTAATTTCTGTTTCTCACTTTTTAGATTTTGTTTTCAACTGCAACACAAGTCAATTGAAACGCAAAGAAACAATGATAAAAATTGTTCAGATCCCGATTTAAGTTACGAAACGATAGTTGTGAATTTATTGAATTTTTGAATTATTCAAATTTTCTGAGCACCTTCCAAAACAGTAATTTTCTCCTACCGCTTTTCGTTTCGTCAGTAAGAACTTCCAACAGTTTTTAGTAATCTGTAAGACCGTTAATGGAGCGTTCATATGAAACTGTTTTTAAAGATGAAGAGAAGGTGAAACAGTCAACGACAAAAACTAAATGAACAATTATGAATTGATGTTTGAAAATCATATTTCCCGTGAATTTGATTTTGAATTCGAGGGGAGTTTTTCCCCCGGAAAAGAATATGAACCGCTCCCCGCTGTGTATCATCTTTTCCTCTCCCTCCCCTGCCAGCTATCAATCATCATTCCGCGCCCGCGCAAAGCGGGCAGCTGGCGCACAGCGGGGAGCGGGTTCGGGGGATTCCAATTTATCACTATCCCATTATTCAATTACCATCTGTTATGTCATTTACCTTCTCCCATATAATGACTGGCAATCAATTCTCACCAGCTGTGCAATCCCATCCGTCCTCATTTCGTCTAAGCCCCGCCCACTTCTAAGGAGTATATAAGGAGGGCCCCTAGGCCTAAAAATTCAGTTACCAACCTTGATAATGTCCTGACTAAGTGTGGTTATTGGTCTGCATTATCGAAAATATTTGATTTTCTTTAATTTCTTAAAACTATTTACTATATTCGATTATGCAGCAGTGCTATCAGGGTGAAGCATATCCACGGGCGTTATGAAAAAATCGGGACGGTTCAAGTATCAGAACACACGTAAGTTTTTTTAATAAAGAAATATGTATCTTTCTGAGTATCGTACACATCCGTGGCATTTTATCATTATTTCAGAGCTCGAACGGCACGTTTTGGGCCCCCCGAAACGTCTGACCACGGTGAAGTCGTATTTTCTGTCGAAAGACGGAATACGGCTCCGGTATCCCCACCACCGATGCGTCTATTTTTTAGGCTCATCGGGGAAGGTGATGCCGGTTGAAGTATTACTTCATAAACCGTGGCAGGTCGTTGACAACGCTCCAACCAACGAACTTCTTCCAACTTCCACACCCGATTCAAAATAAATTGGAGGATTTGATACCAAAAATGGAAAAACAACTCAACCTACTCACCGGTGTTGCTGAGGCATTATGTGAGTTGATTAAATCTAAATCTAACTAAATTTGCTTGTTTTATTTTTAATGTTTTTCATTTGATTATGAATTGAATTACAGCGATAATCCAATCCAACCAGCTCACACACTCGCACAATCGGACCAGTCCACACACTCGTTGACCAGTAAATCTTTTCTTTGATCTCAACTATTTTTTCAACTTCTACCTCATTTATAATAATTATATGCACACAATTCCAATTCAAATTATTTTTCTTCATTCTTCTGCCCTCTCCCCTTTTTATACCTCAACTGTTCTTTCAACTTTCTTTTGTAAATAAAACCTACGTTCGGACATCATTGAGTTCACCAGAAAAGTCCCTTGAAACAATAGATCTCTTGAAACAACAACTTCTGAATAAGTCATATCGAAGGCAGAAGAGGACTCTTCTACTCTGAAACTACCAAAACTTCCCATTCTCCTTGCCATGAGAATCTCAAGCCCGGAACCTCTGAAGCACGGAAAGTCGTCAAAGAAGAACGGAATAGGGAACGAGAAGAGCACGGCCACAAAGCTGCCGACGAAGAAAGTTATTCAGAAAGTAAGAATATGGTTCGATCATCAGTGGAAGATGTCTCTGGAAAAAAGGGGATGCTAGCAATGTCTCTCATAGATCGATGATCTTGCAAAATGTTCATGATATGAACATTTTGAAACAAGAAAAACATCAAATTACAATTACCTCTTAAAACATTTGCTTTTTCAAAATTTATAAAATTCGGATACTTGTCCTGTGCCGTTTTTTTTGTTTTTTTGTATGGTGACTGACAATGATCTGTCGAGTTGCTCACTCTCAGAAAATTTATTCTACTGAGTTTTGTTCACCCAATAGTTCTAGGAATAGTTAATTCGAGCACACGTTTTTGGGAAGTTATTAAATCAGTAAGTTTTCACTGTTTTAAGAATTATTTTCTGAACTACCTGAAAAGCACAGAATCATTGGCCCAGCTCTTCAAGAATCACTAAAACATGAATTTTCGCATATTTCATTTTTCCAAAAATATTTATTGAACTGGCCAAAATTAATGTGTTCTAGATGAAATTCAATTCAGAGAGGGTTCCGTAAAACAGAAAATCTTTGTTTCTATTTTGTTACTGTTTTAAGACATTTTCAATACTCGCAATTTTGAAAGAAATTCAGTTCATGCTGTTCTCGCGGAATTAAAGGAGGACTGAAGTCACATTTTTTTATTTTCGATTCCGGTAAATTAGAACATGCTGAACATTTTTTCCTCTTGAAGCACATGTCAAAAATCGCTCTGAAACGAAATATACCGCTCTAAAAACATGAAATCCCTTTCTGTGGCCGAAGTTTCTCCGTTACGTGGCCATACGTGGAATTGATTTTCACTGTTTTTTTCCACTGGGGACC